>BHEV01043340.1:12500-39520 GCA_004319985.1 Emydocephalus ijimae
CTATGCTTCTATACCTCCTACCCGATGGTAGGAGAGTGAAGAAGTGCTGACCAGGGTATGAGTCATCCCTGGGGATTTTCCTCACTCTTCTTAGGCATCGAGCTCTAGCGATGTCATCTAGTGATATCAGGGGACAGCCTAAGATGTTTTGTGCTGTGCTCACCACCCTCTGTCGTGTCTTTCTATCTGTGGCTGTCAAGCCAGCATAACACACTATAATGCAATATGTGAGGATGCTTTCCATTGTGGACCGGTAAAAGGAGATCATCTGTTGTTGTTCCACATTGTTCTGTTGCAAGACCCTAAGGAAATGGAGTTTCTGCTAGGCCTTTCTGGCTACCTGGGTTATATTGATTTTCCAGGTAAGATCTTCGCTGAGGTAGACTCCCAGGAATTTAAAGAAGGGAAGTAACAGCGTCCCATGCATCTTTGGCTTAGAGGCTCCCTCCTCTAAGAAATGGAGATGAGTATCACCTCCTAGACTCAGACACAATTGGACAGGGGAAATCTTTATTTTTACCATCTAGCTACCCAACACAGTACTTCTTGCACGGGTTAAAAAGGGGTAGTAAGATGCATGGTTTTGTAGATCATGGGAGAAAGAAAATGGGATAAAAATACAGTTATGGGCCTGTGAAAGATATGTCAGAGATTTCCAGCTTTGACCTCTTGATCCAGTGACACATAATCATTGTTACCATTAAAATGAAATAGAACACATTCCATACTGGAATTATCACAATGGTGAGATACAGCATATGCTGAGAGGTGAGAGAGTCCCATATAACCCTTCACCAAGGACCATCAAGCCAACTCGATATGTTTTACCCTATAATAGGACAATGTTTTATGTATGGGAAGCTCCTCTGGCTTTGTGCCATTCTTCCGCTCCTATGAAAGCGAAATATAAACACGGTAACTAAATAACAGTGTAAGAAATAATGATGGCAAAAGTGATCAAGGATATAAATCAAAGCTGAGGCTTTCTTTGCCAAACTATAAACAGGAAAGGATATGTTTTTTTTTAACTGAACCAATTTAAAGAAAGAACAGACAGGGTTTTGAATACAGTGCCAAAAATTTAACGTGTTAATTTAGGTTAAATGTTAACCCTTTAATGAATGGTACAATACAAAGAACAAATGCTATATTAGAGCTGGATCTTGCTATAAATTAGGGGTTTCCAATCTTGGTAACTTTACAACTTGTAGATTTCAACTCCCAGAATTCCTCAACCAGCATGGCTGGTTGAGGAATTCTGGGAGTTGAAAATCCACAAGTCATAAAGTTGCCAATATTGGAAACTCCTGCTTTATAGCAAGATCCATGCCAGCCCTTTCATACCGGCCTAACTTTTCCTGAGTTGCATTTGACTTTTTAAAACAACAGGGCAAGAGCTGATTTCTAAAAATGATTTTTTTTTAATCTGAATAAATTACAGAAACATATTTAAAGAATGAATGGATGAGGACAAAATATAAATTCGCAGTGAGTTTGGCAAATAGTGTTCAAGAATGTTTAGCAAAAAAAAAAGTTACCCCAAACCAAAGCGTCATTAGTTACTAATATACATAAAATTCATGACAGTTATATTATTCATTCCATATCCATGTTATCCAATAAAATAAATAAATCTCAGTTTTATGCCTGAGAAACCCTGCTTTAGGGCAATACAACTGGATCTGGAAAAAAAATGTCTTTTATGTCTGCTCCACAAAGCAGATGCCTAATGATCAAGGCCAATAGATATCTCTGTCTCTTTCTGTCTGTCTGTCTGTCTGTCTGTCTCTGTCTCTCTGTGTCTGTGTGTATGAAAGAAAGGGGAGAGTGTATGTGTGTTCATCTTCCCACTAGCCACTTGCTTTGAAGAAATCATGTTCTTCTCCGCAGTTCTGAAGCGGTGGTGGCTGCAATGATTATACATTATACATTATACAACAACAAAAACAAAACTTCCCAGGATTTTCCCAAGACAGATTTTTGGACATGACAAACTCCCCTCAAACTATTCCTGGCCCAGCCAAGCCAAAACAATTGGCAGATAAATTTCTGGGATAGAGAATTTACAGCTGTTCACATGTTGTGAACTAAGCTCCCAGGAATTCCAGCCAACATAGCCAGCAGACAATGGGAATTATCATTAGGCAGCATTTGGAGGGTCATAGGTTCCCAACCATACATAAGGTGTAATTTTGCTCCAGTTACAACCAGAAACCAGACAAAGCTTTGAAAACTTTCTCTGGTTTCTCGTTGTAAAAAAATCTGAAGCAAATGAAGACCATATAAAATCGCAGTAGTGAGATGCCAATAGGTGTCACTGTTGCCCAATGTTTGTACTCCTGCCTCTTGATCAAGTTTAACAGCAAGGAATCCATTGGTCCAAAATCAGTCTGTTTTCATACCTTACTTCTATCTTCCCTTGCATTTAATCTGTTTAAAGGATATACATTATCATTTCATTAGAAATGTAGATACTACGGTATAATTCATCACTCAATATCATTGTACAATGTACCTTTCAAAAGAGCTTTCACTTGTAAAGCAATCAAAAAACTTTTGCCAAATCAGCAAAATATATTTCCAAGAATCTGATCAAAAATAAAAACAATATATCACACATTATTTCTGTAAGATGCCATGCACACTCCTTCCAACAGTTAGGAAAGAATGAAGGTTACCATACTGCCTCATTAGCAAATGGAAAAGAAGTAAGGCCAGTACAAAAAAAATGGTAAGAAAAGGAAAGGGGAAAAAAGGAGTTTCAAAAGTTCCCATTGTCACAATGACGAAGGTAGGCATGATAGTCCAACACCTGTTAGAGTAGTCCAAATTCATTTTTAAGCAGATTGTCCTACACTTATAACAACATCAATAACATAACAGCAGTACCAACATTGATGATGTCCAACTCTTGGCAATTCTATGGGCCAGGTTTCCACATCTTTCAATCTTGCACAGCTTCTTTGAGTTTTTCTATGCTCTGGCTGGAGTCAGCTTTGATGGTGTCTGGCCACCATATTCTTTGATGGCCTAGTTTCCTTTTACTGCTAACTCTTCTCAACATAATTGTTTTCTCAAGCGAATTCCCCCACATGACATGGACAAAATAAGAGAGATGCAGTTGTGTGGTTTTGCCTTCCAGTGACATGTTTGGTGTTACACTTGGTTGTTGGTCATCTTTGCCATCCAAGGATGCACAGGAAATTTCAGACCAATCTCTTCATGCTGTGTCACCTGTAAAGTCATGGAATCAATTATTAACCAGCCCATCATCATCCACTTAGAAACAAACAAACTACTCTCTCATAAACAATTTGGTTTCAGGAAAAAACTATCCTGTAATCTGCAACTCTTACACTGCAAAAACATATGGACTACACAACTTGATCAGGACAAAGCAATAGACCCAATCTACATAGACTTCTCCAAAGCCTTTGATTCAGTGGTACACGACAAACTATTCCTAAAACTAAAATCTTATGGTATCTCTGGACACCTGCATAACTGGATAGAAGCATTCCTGTCAAACAGACAACAAATGGCCAAAATTGGGAGCATCCTATCAAATTCTGTACCTGTCAACAGTGGTGTCCCCCAAGGCAGTGTTCCAGGACCAACTCTTTTCATACTCTATATAAATGTTCATAATAAGAGCAGCTGCGTTCTCTTCGCTGATGATGTAAAGTTATTCAACACCACAGACAATACTGCTATCCTTCAAAAAGACCTCGACTTTGTATAAGAATGGTCAAACAAATGGCAACTTCAAATCTTAAAAAAATAAATGCTCTGTCCTACATACTGCCAAAAAAAAAATCAGAAAATAAAATACAGGTTGAATAGTCAAGATCTTGTTGATGATCCAAACTCTGTAAAGGATCTTGGAGTACTCATCTCTAATGATCTAAGTGTTAGAACCCATTGTAACAACATAGCCAAAAAGGCGTTAAGAGTTGTTAACCTTATCTTATGTAGCTTTTTCTCTGGTAATATTTCACTACTAACTAGAGCATACAAAACATTTGCTAACCCAATACAGCTCATCAGTCTGGAACCCACATTATGTATCTGACATTAACACAGTTGAGAAAGTCCAGAAATATTTCACAAGAAGAGTTCTCCACTCCTCTACTCGTTGCAGAATACCTTATACCACCAGACTTGAAATTCTAGACCTAGAAAACCTAGAACTACGCCGACTTCGGTCCAATCTAAGTATAGTGTATAAAATCATACACTGCAATGGCTTTCCTGTCAATGAATACTCCAGCTTCAACCATAACAATACAAGAGCAAACAATAGATACAAACTCAAGGTTAATCGCACCAAACTTGATTGCAGGAAATACAACTTCAGCAACAGAGTGGTCAATGTCTGGAATACTCTACCTGACTCTGTGGTTTCTTCCCCAAACCCCAAAAACTTTAACCTTAGACTGTCTACTATTGACCTCACCCCTTTCCTAAGAGGTCTGTAGGGGGCGTGCATAAGCGCACCAACGTGCCTACCGTTCCTGTCCTATTGTTTCTTTTATATATATATATTATTTTTCTTATATGTATCCATGTATTCATAACTATATTTTTCCTATATCTATTATCTTGTAAGCAATTGACAAACTAAATAAATAAATAAATACTTGAACAGGATTTCTTCAGGAAACAATAGAGCTGTATACTAAACCGGGAACTTGAAAAGCATCTCAGAAAGATGACTTTGTGCCGCAGTGGCACAGTGGTTAGAGTCAGTGGTGGGATTCAAATTTTTTACTACTGATTATGTGGGCGTGGCTTGTTGGGCATGTCGTGGCTTGGTAGGTGTGGCTTGGTGGGCATGGTGGGGAAGGATACTGCAAAATCCCATTCCCTCCCACCCCCACTGACCTGCTTTCCAGCTCCGTTCTCCTGTGCAGGGCAACCAAAGAAGACCCAGCCGATCAGCTGGGACTCGGGAGGCAGAGAATAGAGGGGGGCAGGGCCAGTCAGAGGTGATATTTGCCAGTTCTCTGAACTACTCAAAATTTCCACTACCAGTTCTCCAAAACTAGTCAGAACCTGCTGAATACCACCTCTGGTTAGAGTGCAGTACTGCAGGCTACTTCTGCTGATTGCCAGCTGCCTGCAATTTGGCTGTTCAAATCTCACCAGGCTCAAGGTTGACTCAGCCTTCCAGCCTTCTGAGGTGGGATCCAGAATGTTGGGAGCCATATGCTGACTCTGAAAACTGCTTAAAGAGGGCTTTGTGTATGCCACTGTGAAGTGGTATATAAATCCGGGGGGGGGGGAGTCCCCAGGAATTAAGCTGACCCATCATTTAAAGCTATTACCTTTGCCTGAATTCATACAAAGCATCATTTTCTACATGAAGGTCTCTAGGACATTTCCAGGTCCTCTTCTTGCTGGCGTTGGTAATATTATCTTAACATGCCACCAGTGTCCATCATAAGCATACTTTTCTGGAGTTTATGGCCAGCGTCCATTCTTATGGACCCTGGAATTTGAAGGGCATTACTTGCAAGGAGAATATTCCTATCACCTCTGTCCTTGCTTCATGTGTTCAAGAGGCCAAGCGGCAAGCTTCCTTCCCACCCTCTTTAAAACATGCCATTGCCAAGAAAATAAGACTGGGGGAACAGGAGCTTAAATGACATCCAAACCAGCATTCCCCACATGTGTCAGTGGGCAGAGGTTTCTGAAGATCAGGTTGCCTCCACACCCCAGAGTGATATGACATGCTAAGCATAGCTGCCCTGGGCTTCACCCCAACAGCCTGGGTTGTTTTGTCTCAGTTGGAGAATGGCCCAGTTGTGCTTGACACCTGTTAGGAGAAAGTTGACTGCCCTATATTATCAAGAGATCTTGTGTGCCAAGAAGGGTTTCTGGATTCCAATGCTTCCCCTTTGCTCTGCACTAGTGGGGCTGAACTAAGATGTGTCTGCTTGATACACGAGTAGCTGAAGTTGGAGGAAAGAATTTCTGGGTCATGGAAAGGAGCCAATCCTGTCCTTCGATTAACTTTTTATTTGTGCTTCAGGATTCTCTTTGGGTTGAGTTTGACATGGCCATTGAGTTTCTCCCTGTAAAAGAAGTGTTTTGATGGTCTGTTTTTCCAGAAATGTTTTTTTTGACATTCCATTCAAGCCTAAGCCATAGGATTTCTTGGTAGTTTCCTATCCAAGTACTAATGAAATCTAACCCTGCTTAGCTTTTTAAGGTCACATCTCACATTTCCCAGAGTGTTGGGGACAGTCCATACCAGAGGTGGTATTCAGCAGGTTCTGACCAGTTCTGGAGAACTGGTAATGGAAATTTTGAGTACTTTGGAGAACTGGTAGCAGAAATTTTGAGTAGTTCGGAGAACCGGCAAATACCACCTCTGACTGGAGATTTTACAGTATCCTTCCCCTGCCACACCCACCAAGCCATGTGCACAGAACTGGTAGGTAAAAAATTTGAATCCCACCACTGGTCCATTCATAGAAACAGGTGTAGGTGAGACATTGGTTCTGTTTTCATTTTGATGCAAGATTTATCCACCAAGTCTTTGTTGGCAATGGTGGATTCAAACATTTTTACAACCAGTTCTGTGGGCGTGGCTTGGTGGGTGTGGCAGGGGAAGGATACTGTAAAATATCTAGTCAAAGTTGGTAATTGCCAGTTCTCCAAACTACTCGAAATTTCTGCTACCGGTTCTCCAAACTACTCGAAATTTCCTCTATCGGTTCTTCAAACTACTCAAAATTTCCTCTATCGGTTCTCCAAACTACTCGAAATTTCCTCTATCGGTTCTCCAAACTACTCAGAATTTCCTCTATCGGTTCTCCAAACTACTCGAAATTTCCTCTATCGGTTCTCCAAACTACTCAGAATTTCCGCCACCGGTTCTCCAGAACTGGTCAGAACCTGCTGAATACCATCTCTGGCTGAGTCCTGCATTCTTTTAGGGATTATATGAAGGGACAAAAAACAAAGGGCTGGAATGAAGCAAGAAAGGAATAAGAGTGGGACCAACAGTAAGCAAGAGCACATAATCACCTTCTGATGCTCTTCTTTTTTCCTTCTCCCAAGCACCAGTTTGCAGAAAAGAAGCTGAAACTCTGCCTGAATTCATCCCTCTTAGGCCAGGAGCCAAATGAAACCAGGATTAGAGCTATAAACTGCTCAGCTCCAGTAATACCCAAGCCACCTCTATGCACACAGAATCTCCCCCAAAATGGATACTCAGGGATTGCATTCAAAAGCCACACAATAAATGCCCCATTCTTGTGTACCCCATCATCAAACCTCTGGCCATAGAGAGCCAGGTGTCAACTCATAAAACATTCCTATGCCTGTTTTAGTAGTTGCCATTAAAAAAAGTGGGGTGGGGGGAGAAATCTGGAAGAGCAGTTGAAAGTACATTCCACTCTTATCTTTAAAAGATTGTAACTAAAATACCAGAGTTTTTGCCCGCCAATATAGTTAATTGGAGAAGGTGAATGATGACACCCGGCCTGTGAACGTGATCAATTGGTGAATCTGGTTTATGAGACACCCAGGGGGCAGGGAGGAAACAGGGTCACAGGTGACTGTAAATTACATGTGCCAGAGATGGCTTCGTACAGGGTAGCGCCAGTATGTCACCTCTGATAAACCCTTTGAAGTTTCTTGAAGTTTGTCTCAAGAATCATGATTTAATTAGAGCAATTGCTGGAATCCTGATACCAGGGATGTGTGTTTGTCTCTCTCTCTCTGTCTCACACATACACCCACATGCCACTAGCTCTGTGTGTGTGTGTGTGTGTGTGTGTGTGTGTGTGCATGTGATTTTCAAGAGTCTGATCCACTTTTGAGATGAATAAACAGGCAGGTTCACCATGAGAGAGGCAGTCCTGCAAACAGTCAGTAGATATATTAGCATAGTAGTGTCTGTTTACTACAGGTAATCCTTGACCTACAACAGCTCATTTAGTGACTGTTCAAAGTTACAGCGGCATTGGAAAAAAGTGACTTATGACCATTTTTTCACACTTACGACCCTTGCAGCATCCCCAGGGTCATATGATCCAAATTCAGATGCTTGGCAACTGACTCGTATTTATGATGGTTGCAGTGTCCCGGGGTCAAGATATCATCTTTTGTGACCATCTGACAGGCAAAATCAATGGGGAAGGCAGGTTGACTTAACCGTGTTACTAACTTCACAACTTCAGTGATTCACTTAACAACTGTAACAAGAAATGATGTAAAATGGGACAAAATTCACTTAGCAAATGTTTTGCTTCGCAACTAAAATTTGGTGCTCAATTGTGGTCATAAGTTGAGGACTATCTGTACTAAATATAAATATCTGGGGTCCTTAGCAATCTCCAAACTTGGTAGTTTTCCTGCAGATGTTTCATGACCCAACTAGGTAACATCATCAGTGCTAGAAGGGAATGTTTATATACAAGTAGCTGTATTCAGGATTTTTTTATTAAAAAGAGAGCAACTTTTACCCCAAATCAGGCAAAGCAGGCAGATAGATGGAGTTGTTCACAGAATCACAGATTCACTCAGAGATCTACCTTTCTGAAATCTGCTACCTGAATCTCCACTGAAAAATAGAAAATTCCTTCAGTCCTACGGAAGGTTCAGCTCTACTTTTAGATTAGCTAGAAAGCAAGAAATCCAACAATTTCCTGCTTTCTAGCTAATCTAAATATCCAGGCACAGCTGATAGCCAGAACAGCTGATGGTTGGGGGGAAAAAAAGGAAAAATAGCAACTTACCAAAAATTAGGTGAAGGCACAGTGCAGGTAAGTTGGATGGCACACATGCCAATTAAGGAGTGAGTGGGCAGGGAGGGGAAGGAGTTTCTCTAAACTGTGCAGAATCATAACAAATGGTCCCATACAACCAGTCTGACCAAGTAGAATCCCACCCCTGGCTGTATTGGATTGGGATATTGTTTACTACCTAATTGTTGTTCTTGCATTAATCTTGATTTTAATCTCTGCTGATCTGCGTGGCAATTTCTGGCAAGGTGGTTTTGTGATCTTTAAATTTTTCATTGTGTCTTTTGAATAGAAACGTATGTTTGTTTCTGCATGAATGCAATTCACACAAGGCCTCTTCCACCTGAGCCTCACAGATTCTTGGATTAGTGATGGTTTCTAGCCGTCTTTTAAAACCTAAGGGTCACATTATCATTATGAAAAACCCTTAATGCATTTTTGTTTTTGTCCAGCTTCTTCAACGCGTAGATGGAAAAGAGGGTATCAAATAGCTCAGACTGCATTCCCAAGCGAGAGCTTTCCAGCTGCATCGTGAGTACAACTCACAACATTTCTGGGCGCTCAGTCAGACCACCACGACAAATTCCAGCTACATTCTCACATTTTTCCTGGGCAGTCATGACCTGAGATGATACAGGCTTTTGAGGACTGCACAGATTCCACTGCTTAACCTGCAGATCAGTGTCGGCTTGCTCTTAACAGCTAGAGACAAGGGAAAGCCCCCCTTTTTGGATATAATATCTGCATTCCTGTGCATTTACAGGGTGACACCCTCACACCAAGAATCTAAGCCCTCTTCCCCATTAATGCTAAACAGCTCGATCAACAGCAACCACAAGTCAATAAGAGGGTTGCTATTTATCCCAGTGTTGTGAAATGGCGGTCTCTAAGGGCCGCTCCATTTGTAAGGAAGAATGAGCCAGGGCGGTGGGTGAGGGGTGCGCAGCGAAGTAGTTGTGTTTATTCAGTGCCTATGTGTGTAGCAGGTGATCTAAAGTTACTGTGAAATATATACACACAGAGGCACACACATACACACACAAATACATCTGTTTCACACATACACACACATGCCACTAGCCCCAGCCAGGTAGACCAGATTAAAAAAAAATCAATGGTGCAGGAAGGGTAAACTTACTTTTATTGAGATTAGATTTCATAACAGAATCTTGCAAGCTTTCTGTCTGAGCCTCTTCTGAATATTTTCTCTTGTAAACTTCCTTATTCTTGGACTTCCTTATTCTCCCGAAGGTGTGTGTGTGAGAGAGACAGAGAGAGAGAGAGAGAGAGAGAGAGAGAGAGAGAGAGAGAGAAACAGAGAGAGGGAGGGAGGGAGGGAGAGAGAGAGGCAGAGACAGAGAGAGAGAGAGAGACAGACAGAAATAGAGACAGACAGACAGACACACAAACACATACAGAGACACAGAGAGAAAACTAAGAAAATCCAGTTGCCTTTTTGGGGGAATAAAGCAGCTTTGAAGCAACCATAACCTGGATGACTGAGAATCTCCATAGACTTCCTCATCTATTTCTCTATATGCATTCACATACATCCAAGAGTGGAGGGAGTCAAAATGGCCACCTCTCCTATGCAATAAAGCCTTACCTCTATATCTCTGAAAGCACCCACATACTATAGACATAGCAATAGCGCTTAGACTTATATACGGCTCCATAATGCTTTACAGCCTTCTCTAAACAGTTTCCAACAACAGCATATTGTCCCCAACAATCTGGTTCCTCATTTTATTGACTCGAAAGGATGGAAGGCTGAGTCAACCTTCAGCCCTGCCAGAATCAAACTCCTGGCGATGGGTAGAGTTAGCTTGAAATACTGCATTTTAACCACTGCGCCATCACCATCACCACCATTCAATTTTATTCTATTTGAATGAAGGCATCTAAAGTAGGTTGAAATACTTTGAACAAAAATAGGACAGTAAAATTGATCAGATGTAGCAAAGGCCTTAAGTTAAGATGTGTCTTAAAAAGAGATTATCTATATTTATTAATCTTGATGATGGTATATATTACTGCCCACATCACAGGCAGTAAACCTTTACTACAAATTGCTATGGAGGGAAGTGAATGGAATTAAGACCCCATTAGCTTCTGAGCATCTCACATGCAACTGGTTGGTGTAACAGAGTGGTACCCTTCTTGATATATTAAAACCACAATCCAGAGGGGGATATATTTTAATTATACCAAAAGGAATATTTAATGTATCTATTTCTATACCACCATAATTCTATCAAGATTTCTAAGAGGTAAGCAAAAAGCAACTAAAACAATCTTGGTAAATTGAATAAATACAAAAATCCGTAACAAGTTAATGAGAGATAATAAAAATAAATCAACCAACACAACACACCACCACCTGATTTACCCCATCATTTAACCTAAAGCAAATCTACCCAGCAGGCATCTTCTTCAATGCTTCACAAAAAAAGTTTGTTTTCAAATCATTTCCCAAATGACATTAGCAAGGGAGTTGGGTTAGGGTGCTGTTTGGGAGATCATTTCACTAAATACTTCTACCTCTTGCTCTCTGCTTCTTCATATCTGGAAAATAAGGGACTATTAGCTGTTCTCCCCCAAATCACCTTTTTGATCAATAACTGGAGTATCTGAAGCGTGAGGTGTATCAAGTATTATAAGGCACAGCCTGCCCTTTAAATTATGCCTGGGAACATCCTGGAAACCAGTGCATGACCTAAAAGAAGGATAGAATATGATTCTGGTGATGTGTATCAATTAACATACATAGACTGCTGCATTCTGGACCACATGCACCTTTTGAAGGGACTTTGAAGGCAGCCCATGCAGCATAGACTGTGGTAATCCAGTTAGGTAGTGATAAGGCCATATCCTGCTTTGGAACAACATACCCTGTTGTTCTGTACAGTCATCAGCATACTCGCAAGCGCCGTGCTGTGATTGGCCAAAGCGCACGGCGATCTCATTGGCCGAGCGAGCCGCACTGATTGGCCCGTAACGAATCCCCCGCTATTGGTGGAAACTAATCGCAGGAGATTCAAAGTGGTGCCATTGGCCGTGGCCACCGCGGCCAGAGAATAAAAGCCGCTGTTTTCCCTTTGAAGCCTGAGCCGATCTCGGGACCTAATAAAGAGCTGAAACTGAGTCACTGGCTCCGAGTCTCCTTTCCCGCGACGGACACGACCCTGGCGACGAAGGTGGGATCCCGAGACTAACCCCATCAAGCACGTGTCCTAAGGAAGCGAGACCGACAAGATGGCCAGCATCGCACCGCCCGCACCCCTTAGCCCAGCTACCGAGGACTGGGAATCGTACACAGACCAATTCCTAATGTTCCTCGAAAGTAGCAACTTGAAGGATGCAACTGGGCAGAAGAAAAGAGCCATCTTTCTAACACACTGTGGGACCGCAGTGTTCAAGATGGCAAAAGCTGTCGCAAAACCCGGGGACATGAAGGAGATGGACTGGGCCGACCTCGAGCCGTTGCTCCGAAACCACTATGCCCCTGCCGTGCCCACCCTCATCAGGCGGCGCGATTTCTACCGGCGGGACCAGAGATCAGGTGAGAGCATCAGCTACTTTGTGGCTGATCTACGGAGCCTAGGGGGCATGTGCGGGTTCTCGGACATGGACGAGGCTTTGCGGGACCGTGTCGTGCTCGGTGGTACCCTACTTGCGGGACCGTGTCGTGCTAGGTGGTACCCTACTTCGACGACGTACTGGTGTCAGCAGCCAACCAACAAGAACTAGAGGGTCGTCTAAGGGAGGTGCTAACCAAATTCAAAGAGGCCGGGTTAAAGGTGAAAAAAGAGAAATGCCAGCTGTACACAGACCCCTTAGGAATGGGGTGAGGTCAATAGTGGATAGTTTGAGGTTAAAGGGGTGGGGGGTTAGAGGATGTAACAACAAAGTCAGGTAGCACATTCCAGGCATTCACTGTTGCTGAAGTTGTACTTCCTGCAATCGAGTTTACAGTGGTTAACATTGAGTTTGTATCTGTTGTGTGTTCTTGTATTGTTACGGTTGAAGCTGAAGCAGTCGTTGGCTGGTAGGACATTGTAGCAGATAATTTTGTGTACTACGCTTAAGTCCAACCTTAGGTGAAAGTTATTATTATGGTTATTATCCATAAAGCAGCCTTTCCTTCCGACCTTCAGCTACTCTTTCCAATGAAAGAAGATCTGTGGAGATTCTCAATCATCAGGTCATGGTTGTCCCAAAAGTGTTTTTGCAAAAGGCACCTGGACTTGGTTAATTGTCCAAGGCCAGTTGTCGTTCAGAAAGGACCTTTGGGTCAGTGTGGGAATGCAGCTTAATCTTAATCTTTAATACCTAATCTAACCTACTACAATTTGGTTCTTTGCATCTATTTTGAACTAACCCCTCCTGCCTTATAAGAAGGAATAACTGATTTTGGGATCAGCTTGAGAGCATCCAATTAAAGAACTGTGGTATCATTTCAATAGAGCAGCTGTGATGTCACAAACCGTCTATCCTATAGGCAAATTATTTCTTATTTATATTTGTTTTCTTATTTATATTTATTTAGCCAGTTTGGTCTAGTGGTTAAAGCACAAGGCTAGGACCCAGGGGATTCTAAGTTCTACTCCCATCTTAAGCATGAAAAACTTGCTGGTGTGATTTTGGACAAACTACAAAAATCAATCTTTGTGTGTGTGGGGGGGTGTTTTTGGCAAGATTTTCAGAAATGGAAAGTGACTGGTCTAAAGTCACCCAGCTGGCTTTGTGCAAAAGGTGATACTAGAATTCATGATCTCCTGGTTTCTAACTGATGCTTTAACCCAGGGGTGTCAAACTCAAGGCCTGTGGGCCATGGTAGGATTCAAAAATTTTTACTACCTGTTCTGTGGCTGTGTCTTGGTGGGCATGGCAGAGGAAGGATACTGTAAAATACTCATTCCCTCCCCACCCCACAAACCTGCTGCTTTCCAGCTCTCTTCTCCCTTGCAGGGCAACAAAAGAAGATACTAGATACTGATACTAGATCCATTAACTCTCTTTGTAATGATGTAACAGTTAGCCCTTTCACTTCTTGCAAGAAAAAGTGATGGATATGGCTCGGCAGTTGAATAACAACTATTTGTTGTTATTTGTTCAACTATTCATTGAACTCCTGTGATTTCTGCTGTTGGAAGAAGTACCCATCTGGTTCAGTTCGAAGTGGGGAGAAAAACACTGGAAACATGGAGCTGATTAGAAAGATGGTTTAATGGAGCAGAACCATCAAACACACGGTCCTGGTACAGCTGAACATATGGAGTAGAGAGTGAGTGTCATTTATACCCTTTCTTAGGCCTTGTCCTTGAGCTTCCTGTTCCTGTGGAAAGGGGATGAATTCTATTGGTTGGTGTCAGACTCCCATGGGGCGATGTGAGGTCATGTTTGTCTGAATCAAGTTTGGTTGGAGCCTGGGCTGATGTAATGTCCTTAGGAGGTTTTGCAATGCAGTGAGCCCTGCTGCTAGATGGGTTAATCCTATATTGTCCTGGAGGGTCATGTCTTAATCCCATCATCCTGGAGCTGAAGGTCTTTTGTTTTGTAGATAGGCTGCTCCAGTCCTTCTCAAAGGACACCAACTGTCTGCTGAGGGCAGGGAGCTGAAGCGCTGAGATTCTGTCTTTAGAAACATGTTTCTCCTTTAGGGAAACTATAATATTCTGCCTTTTTAATATTCCCTAAAACATTTCCTTCTTCTAAGTGGGGTGGGTGCTAATTTCCTACACTGGGAAAAGCTCAGATTTGTCATTCTTTTTCTACATTTATTTTTCCTTCTTTAATATTCAAGAGTGCCCCTAACATGCATGACTAAGATTTCCTGGCAGCCAATCAGGTCACAAGGGATCAACAAATGGGAAAGGTGATTGGCTGCCAGATCATGCATGTTAGAGGAACTTCATAAGGAAAAAAAAAAGTCAACATTAAAGTCTTGTGACAAGCTGCTAAGTTTCTGCCTATTCCTTCTATTGTTACTGTCTCTGCATAGCTGGCTGGGGAATTCTGGGAGTTGAAGTCCATTTGTAGCTAAAAGCTACCAAGGTTGAGAAAGACTATCCTAGAAAGCAAAAGGAGCTGCTCAGAGGTGGTATTCAGCAGGTTCTGACCAGTTCTGGAGAACCGGTAGCGGAAATTTTGCGTAGTTCAGAGAACCGGCAAATATCACCCCTGATGGGAGCTTTTACAGTATCCTTCTCCTGCCACGCCCACCAAGCCATGCCCACAGGACCGATAGTTAAAAAAAATTGAATCCCACCACTGGAGCCGCTGCTAAGCTCTCACTCCTTTCCCTATGCGGGTTGAAAAGAAAGGCAGAGGTTGCAATAGTTTGTGCTGACCTATCATTTTGACTGTGTGCTGAGAAGATATATTTGTGCACAGAGCTAGATATCTTAATAGGTTTCTTCCTGCAAAATCATACCAGGTGCATGCATGATGCAATGCCTTCAGTGCGAAGATGAGTGTTGTGAATTAATAAATGTGATTAAATAAAGATTATTGAGAGCTTGAAGTAAGTGCAGGGTTCTGGCCCTGCACTTCTGATTGGCTGATAATAGCAACATCGGATTGGTCCGTTCAGGAGGATCTGATTGGCTATTAACGAGCCTCTCCCATTGGTTAACGGAGCTAGCGTTCCCTATGTTTTCATTGGTTAAATACTTAAGAGTTTGCCTATATAAAGGGGGTCGTTGCGGCCATTGAGCTGAGCTGTTACACCATGTTAATAAAGAGTTTTGAAGTTCACTGTCATCGGCTCGTCTCCATTCTTAGCGCCCATGCGCAGAACATAACACTGGCGATGAGGGTGTGATGTGGAGACGTCAGAGCTGACTGAACAATGAAGAATGATAACAGAGCACATGGCTGAAATGCACCAACGGCGGAACCATGTCCGGCGACATCATACCACCTGCTCCATTCGATCCGGCGCAAGAAGACTGGGACTCATATATGGATCGCTTCCAGATGTTTCTGGAGACCAACAATTTGAAGGATGCCACTACCGGAAAGAAACGGGCGGTATTCCAAACCCATTGTGGGCCGACCATATTCAAGATGGCCAAGGCACTAGCGAAACCGGCAGAAGTAAAGTCTATGGACTGGGACGTCCTCGAACCCCTCCTGAGGGCCCACTATGCACCAACCGTGCCAACGCTCATTAGAAGGCATGAATTTTACCAGAGAGATCAGCAGAAGGGCGAAAGTGTTGCTGATTTCACAGTGGATCTCTGGAACCTGGGAGGCCTATGCAGATTTGCCGACCTCGAAGAAGCCCTGAGAGACTGAATAGTTCTGGGACTAGATGCACCGGGCACACAGAGTAAGCTGATGGCGAAAGGCGACATTAGCCTTACAGATGCCATCGCTGATGCTACTGCAGCAGAAGCAACCAGGAAGTCGGCTGCCCGAATGCGCTGCACCCACGCCCCGCTTCGCCAACTGGCCCGCGAAATTTCACCTCAGTCAGAAGGACAGCTCCTGACAGCCCACCACGAGGACCTCGAATCATCGTCAGAAAGCGACAAAGAAGAGGTCCACCGACTTCGGTCCAAACGAGACCAACACCAGAGATCTCAGCACCAATGCGCTGGTTGTGGGGCAAGCCACCCCCGATCAGAATGCAAATTCCTTGACGCGCTCTGCCATGTATGCGGGAAAAGAGGCCATATCAGATGGGTCTGCAGAAGCAAGCCAGGACCCAGCCAGTCCTCGAGGAGGGCTAACTATCGCCAACCGACAGGAAGTCATCCTGTAAAGCGAGAACCCGTGAACCACCAATAGAACAACCACTCCTACAGAAACAAAACCCTAAACCACTCAACGAAGCGAGAAGTGGCTCACCAAACTATCACGGTTGGTCACGCCTCATCTCTTGATGCCAAGAAGATCCGAGTGAAAGTGGCCATCGAAAACCAGCCCTGCCTGATGGAAGTCGATTCAGGATCGTCCCTCTCGATGGTTTCCTGGAAGACCCTCAAGCAGCTCATCCCTACTGTCCGGCGGCAAGACCTCAGATTCCAAAGACTCATACTCAAAGACTATCAAGGAAATCGAATTCCAGTCGTTGGATCCAGCTGAGTCCAGGTATCGTTTAAGAACCGCACAGCATTCCTACCCCTGACTGTAATCGAAGGGATCGGCCTGGTCTGTTAGGCCTCCAATGGTTCGCTCCACTCAGAATTGAAGTAGCCGGCATTCACCGAATCTGCAGCAGCAACTGGGAAGAGAACCTCGTCCAAGAATTCCAGGACGTCTTTGCAAAAAAACTAGGCGAGTACAAGGAGACCCCGATATCATTTAACCTCAATCCCGAAATAGCTCCCATCCGCCTTAAGCCTCGTCGAGTTCCATTTGCCCTTAAACCAAAGATTGACGAGCAGCTTGATAAATTAATAGCCCAGGGTGTGTTAGAACCAACCGATCACTCTCCCTGGGAAACCCCAATCATGACACCCATCAAGCCGGATGGATCAATAAGAATTTGTGGGGACAACCGAGCCACCCTGAACCACGCCCTTCAACAAAACGCTTATCTGGTACTGGTGGTGCAACATCTCCTCCATTCCCTGGGGGGCGGAAAAGTCTTCGCTAAACTAGACTTAGCCCAGGCATACCAACAACTACCTGTAGACAAAAAAACGGCAGAGGCCCAAACCATCGTTACGCACCAAGGTGCGTTTAAATGTAACCGGCTCCAATTCGGAGGAAGCGTAGCCCCAGGAATCTTTCAAAGTTTGATGGAAAGACTATTACAAGGGATAAAAGGCGTTGTCCCATATTTTGATGATGTGTTAATCGCTGCCCCCACTCCGCAAATATTGCGGGATCGCCTGAGGTTGGTTCTACAGAGATTCAAAGACGCAGGTCTTAAAGTTAAGAAAAACAAGTGTCAACTATGTACGGATCATGTAGAATTTTTAGGATATTTAATTGATAGTCATGGCATTCACCCCACCGATAGCAAACTTAGGGCAATCAAAAACGCCCCAAAACCCTGAAATAAGGCCGACCTCCAGGCTTTTCTAGGCCTTATCAATTTTTGTAACGTTTTCCTGCCTCACAAAGCAACCGTAGCTTTTTTGTTGGACAAAAAAGCAATCTGGGTATGGGGACACAGAGAGGAGCAGGAGTTTCAAAATGTGAAAAAATTATTGACTTCTGATGCTGTTTTGATGCAGTATAACGAGACTTTGCCTTTAACGATCACGTGTGATGCATCACCATTCGGAGTGGGAGCCATTTTGAGCCACGTTTTGCCAAACGGTAGTGAAGCCCCTGTTGCCTATCTCTCAAAGACTCTATCAAAAGCAGAACGCAATTACAGTCAAATTGATAAAGAAGCCCTTGCTATTGTGTCTGCTGTTAAGAGATTTCATGAATATGTGTATGGCCGAGCCTTTACTATAGTGACTGACCACAAACCTTTGCTGGGAATAATAGCGGGAGATAGGCCAACACCTTATATATTATCTCCCAGAATGACTCGCTGGTCAGAATTCTTGGCGGCATATAATTACAAGTTGCAACATCGCCCGGGGAAGGCCATTCCCCACGCCGACGCATTGAGCCGTGCACCACTTCCGGAGACCATTGATGACCCCGCTCCGACAGTTACAACACTGCAGATCGAGACACTTCGAACACCGCCACTAACAGCCCGAGATATCGCGATGGAAACGAAACGCGACCCCATTTTAGCACGAGTCCTCAGTTGAGTCGAGCGTGGATGGCCATTGGACCAGATAACTGACGACTACGTCCCATTCAAGAATAGACAAACGGAACTGTTTTCCCAGAAGGGCTGCATTATCTGGGGTGATAGAGTCGTTGTCCCAGAGCGGTTACGACGAGCGATATTAAGAACCTTGCATGATGGCCACCCCGGCATCGTGCGCATGAAAGCCCTCANGCCGAGGGGACCATGGTCCCGTATTCATCTGGACTTTGCGGGACCTACCAAAGGCCACACATTCCTATTAACAGTGGATGCCTACTCGAACTGGCTTGAAATCCATGAGATGAGAAATACAACAACTGAATTGGTCATCAGGAAACTAGACAGACTATTTACAACACACGGATTACCAGACGTTCTGGTATCTGACAACGGGCCCCAATTTACCNACTATGGCGATATAGAAGACAAGATTAACCGGATACTCCTTTTGCAGCATATCACTCCGCACAGCGTCACCAACAAAACTCCCACCGAGTTATTGATGGGGCAGAAGCTCCGCTCCCACCTCGACCGTCTGCACCCATCATATGAACCTGAGAAACTACACGGATCCAGCGGGAGATGCCGTAACTTCCAGGTAGGCAACTTGGTTTTCGCTAGGAACTTTTCGGGCGATCCGTTGTGGGTCGAGGCAACTGTGATCCAAGTAACCGGCCCCAGATCGTACCGCATGAAATGTCGCGATGATAGAATATGGAAGCGCCATATTGATCAGCTGCGTTCAAGGCTACAGTCGGGGATCTCCGAGTCCCCTGATTTCCAAACTGAGAGGGGAGGAGATGCCGAGGAGGCTGAATTTGAAATGGCAGAAAGCACAAATGGAAGAAATGACTGCTCAGAGGCAACGCGTGAAGGATTGGGGATGGGGGTGAGCTCGCCTCAAGGAGATGCTGAAAACATTAGCAACAACAAAAATTTGAACACAGAACTAGAGGCACCCTTTTCACCAGATAACGTCCTACCCCAACAAGACTGTAGCCAAATACCGAGAGTACAACGTAAATCAAATAGACAAACAAAACAACCTGCCTACCTCAAAGACTACGTAACTGCACCCCTTAAACGGAACCCGGGGGGAAGGGGTGTTGCGAATTAATAAATGTGATTAAATAAAGATTATTGAGAGCTTGAAGTAAGTGCAGGGTTCTGGCCCTGCACTTCTGATTGGCCAATAATAGCAACATCGGATTGGTCCGTTCAGGAGGATCTGATTGGCTATTAACGAGCCTCTCCCATTGGTTAACGGAGCTAGCGCTCCCTGTGTTTTCATTGGTTAAATACTTAAGAGTTTGCCTATATAAAGGGGGCCGTTGCGGCCATTGAGCTGAGCTGTTACACCATGTTAATAAAGAGTTTTGAAGTTCACTGTCACCGGCTCGTCTCCATTCTTAGCGCCCATGCGCAGAACATAACAATGAGGAACAAAAGAATGCAGAACTTGGGGAGAGTCATAATTAAGTGAGGCTCTAACCATCTTCCTTTATTTGCACATGTCCTGAAAGACAGATGCTTTCAGATATTCTTAAATTCTTTTTAGGCACAACCTGTTTTCAGTGATTTCAGAAAACCATTTTCTCAGAAACTATTCTCAATCCAGCAATCCCTCCCAAACTATTCATTTTTTTTTTCCTCGTGATCCTTAGAGTCAAGTTTAGCAGAATTTCTCTGTATGGACATCTTAGCTGCTTCACTTTTGAACACACACTTGATTTTGCATTTCTGAGATAATAAATGAACAACAAATTAAATAATATCTCACATTCAAAAGCCTGCGAATTTTACCATGTGTCTCTCAGGAACAGATTAAGGTCAACTGATGTCCTAGGCAAGGCCCCAAAATGGTGGCCCTCAATGGAAGTGAAACAGAGGTGATATTCAGCAGGTTCTGACCAGTTCTGGAGAACCGTTAGCGGAAATTTTGAGAAGTTCAGAGAACTGACAAATACCACCTCTGACTCGCCCCGCCGCCATCTATTCTCTGCCTCCTGAGTCCCATCTGATTGGCTGGGTCTTCTTTTGTTGCCCTGCACAGGAGAATTGAGCAGGAAAGCAGGTTAGTGGGTTGGGGAGGGAATGGGATTTTGTAGTATCCTTCCCCCAGGACTGGGGAGGGACTGGAGATTTTACAGTATCCTTCCCCTGCCATGCACACCAAGCCACACACCCACAGAACTGGTAGTAAAAAACAAAAAATGAATCCCACCACTGAAATGAAACTGTCATGGTGTGAGAGAGAAACAAATGAGACACCTTCAAAAAATTTTTTTGAACTTTATGCACTGTGCCAAAAGAATTTTAACATCCCAAATTCGGGCTACACACAGCAAATAAGAACAATTATTTAAAAAAAAAACTGAAGTCAAGCGTGGCAGTGAAAGGGTTAAGAGCATGATAGCTTAGGGAAAAAAACTCTATGTGACCTTCCCTTGAGGCCCTAAGATTGTTTAATGGTTAATCCAGGGATGATGTTACAAGTGTTCACCACCCTTTTGCTTACCAGGGAAATCTGGGAGTTGAAGTCTATACATCTCAATGTTGCTGAGGTTGAGAAACAATGGATTGGATGACCCCTCCCCGATCCTTCCAACCCTATGACTTAATTATGAAGAGATGACCAATATCAAACGAGTGTAAGCTTGTCTGAGCACAATCTATGTCAAAACATTGTTCATGAAATGAAAGCTGCAGCTGCGTAATTCTTCCCCAGATGTTTCTGCTGCAGAAAGCTGGCAATGAAAGCCACAATGGCAATCTGTAGCCAAGCGACACATCAATTATTGTAATTGTAAATTGATTGCCAGGTACCCACACATCAAAAATCATGCAATGGATGTTGCAATGGCCGCAACTTCACCAACTGGTCATAAGTCTCCTTGTTCAGCACTGTTGTAACAGATAACAGATAATCAGAGTCGGAAGGAACCTTGTAGGTCATCTAGTCCAACCCCTCGCCCAAGCGGGAGACCCTACACCATTTCTGACAAATGGCAGTCCAATCTCTCCTTGAAAGTCTCAAGTGATGGCGCTCCCACAACTTCCAAGAGCAACTTCTGTTCCACTGTCAGAAAGTTTCTCCTTATTTCCAGGTTAAATCTCTCCTTGTTCAGTTTCCATCTATTATTCCTTGTCTGGACTACAGGTGCTTTAGAAAATAGCTTGATCCCTTCCTCTCTATGGCAGCCCCTCAGATATTGGAAGACTGCTATCATGTCTCCCCTGGTCCTTATCTTTACTAGACTAGCCAAACCTAGTTCCTGCAACTGTTCTTCATTGTATGTTTTAGCCTCCAGTCCCCTAATCATCCTGGTTGCTCTTCTCTGAACTTTTTCTAGAATCTCAACATCTTTTTTATAATGTGGTGACCAAAACTGGATGCAATACTCCAGGTGTGGTCTTACTAAGGCTTTATAGAGTAGTATTAGTTCTTCCCTTGATCTTGATTGTATCCCTCTGTTAATACAATTTAGGATTGCATTAGCTTTTTTGGTGGCGGCTGTGCACTGCTGGCTCCTATTTACCTGGTTGTCCACTAAGACTCCAAGATCCCACTCACTGCTATTGAGCCTGGTTTCACCCAGTCTGTATGTGTACTTTTGGTTTTTCTTGCCAAAGTGTAGGACTTTACTTTTCTCTACATTGAATTTCATTTTGTTAGATATGGCCCAGTGTTCTAGTCTGTCAAGCTCCATCTGGATCTTGAGCCTATCTTCTTGGGTGTTAGCTATTCCTGCCAGCTTAGTATCATCTGCAAATTTGGTAAGTTCCCCTTCTATTCCCTCATCTAAATCGTTAATGAAGATATTGAAGAGTACTGGGCCTAAGATGAAAACTTGTAGCACCCCGCTGCTTACTTCCCTCCATGTAGACTTAGATCCATTAAGGACTACTCGTTGAGTACGGTTTGCCAGCCAGCTGTGAGTCCATCTAGTGGTGGTGCTATCTATTCCACTTTTTTTTAGCTTACTAAGAAGTAGATTGTGGTCTACTTTGTCAAATGCCCTGCTGAAATCTAAGTATATTATGTCTACAGTATTTAGCTGGTCTACTAATTTAGTCACTGTGTTGAAGAATGAAATAAGATTGGTTTGGCATGATCTTTTTTTAACAAATCTGTGCTGACTGCTAGTTATTACTTTACTTGTTTCTAGATGTTGGCAGATCTGTTTTTTTATTATCTTTTCCAGTATCTTCCCGGGTATTGATGTTAGGCTGATTGGTCTATGGTTTCCTGGGTCTGTTTTTTTTCCTTTTTTGAAGATGGAAACAACATCAGCTCTTTTCCAGTCCTCTGGTAGTTCCCCGGTGCTCCAGGATTTTTGAAAGATATGGTGCAGTGGTTCTGAGATGACCTCTGCCAGCTCCTTTAAAACTCTGGGATGGAATCCATCAGGCCCCGGTGATTTGTTTTCATCAAGATCAGACAGGTGTTCTCTTACTATTTTTTTGCTTATTTTAACTTTTATTTCTGGTCTGTCTTTTACAGTTATGTTTTTGGTGGGTTGAGCTACAGTTTCTTTTTGCGTGAAGACAGATGCAAAGAATGAGTTAAACAGTTCTGCTTTCTCTCTGTTGCCTGTTACTTCCTTGCCATCTTCTCTCTTTAGTGGACCGACTGTTTCCTTGATTTTTTTTCTTGTTATTTATATGTTGGAAGAAACTTTTCTTATTACCTTTGACTTTTGTTGCAAGTCTTTGCTCGTTCTGAGCCTTTGCTCTCCTGACTTCATCTTTGCAGATTCTGGCTATTGCTGATATTCTGCCTTAGTTGTATGTCCTTCTTTCCATTTTTTGTACATGTCCCTTTTTTTTTCCAATATGCCAAAGAGATCTTTGTGTAGCCATGCTGGTTTCTTCTTGGATTTCTTGTTTTTCTTTCTCAGTGGTATTGTGGTAACTTCAAATAATTGCTGAATGAGTGGTTGTTAACTGAGGACTATCTGTAGACTTTCTCCATCTGGTGATTTCCAGAAGTGTGAAATTACCACTTCCATTATTTCCCAGCTAGCATGGTTAATGGTTGTGTTGAATGGGAAATGATAGGGCTTGCTGTCCAACCTATCTGGAAAGTACCAGTTGGAGATTTAAAAGTGGTGTTCTTCAAGTTGAACTTTGTTGTTTGGTGATGGTCAAGTGTTGCTTTCTTGACTGAAATCCACTGCTTATTCTGGGATGATTTTTCAAGTTCCATTCTAGTCTATAGCCCTGATATATGTGGTCTCCATCCAAGGACTAACCAGCTGAAATCCTGCTTAGCTTTCAAGGCCTACCAAGGTGAGCTAAATGCCACCATCTAGTGGTTCAATTTCCAAAGAGTTCTAAGCTAAAATATAATGTTGTGTCCCATACAAAATGAGACTGATGTGTTGCATAAGAAACATGTGTTTGTTTTTTTTCTTGTTTCTTATTGGAGGGAGTTCATCATCTCTCAAACCAGGAAGCTGAAATGAAAGCAAATCTAAAAACTTGCTCAAAAATCTTCCCCGTTTTCTTGAAGCCAAATCTGTTCAGAATAGTGTCCCATCAATTACCTGGGGATTGTGCTAATTAAATTGAGCAATCATGATTAGAAGGGGGGTATCTCAGGTTAGCAGATGTTGGAGAGATAAATGGCTCTGGGCTAATCATGGTATCCTGCCACAGACACATGGTTAGCTAACAAAAACCTGGACTGTAGGAAAGCACCTTGTTATAAGCCAATAACGGTATTGTTATCTTACATTGTAAAATGCACATGGTCACTGGTACTCATTTAGTTAAACAAACACTAGCTATGTTCCTCCCCCTGTCTAGAGTACTATTTCAAACTCCTCCCTCATGCAACAGTGGACAATACTATCATATAAAGCCAAACTTTTGGACCTCAGGGACCACCAAACTCATAATTTTAAATCCCGTGAACCACTAATATGAATTTTGACTGATGGTGGCTTGCTGACGTTGGTGGGAAAGTCGGTCCCATATTCCAGAGCTGCAGTAGTCATAGGACTGACCCTTTGGTTATTCTGGAGCAGCTGCTCCTCCACCCAGGTGCACTGGCCTGCCATGGACTGGAGGAGCTGTTCCGGGATGACCAAAGGGCCAGTCTTGTGACTACTGCNTAGGACTGACCCTTTGGTTATTCTGGAGCAGCTGCTCCTCCACCCAGGTGCACTGGCCTGCCATGGACTGGAGGAGCTGTTCCGGGATGACCAAAGGGCCAGTCTTGTGACTACTGCAGCTCTGGAATATTGGACCGACTTGCCTACCCAACTTCAGCAAGCCACTCTGGGGCAGATTTCCATCCCCTGCTGTTGGTTTTACCTTCCAGTTCCAGCTCACGTGGCTCTACTCAAAGTAAAATTTGCACTCGGCCGCAAGGTGGGGGCCAGCGGGTGGACGGGCCAAGTGGGCAACACAACCTTGTGTTCCCGCACAGCCCGCACAGCTTTCTCTGCAGACCACCAAAATTTTCTCGTGGACCACCAGTGGTCCCCAGCCCACCAGTTGGCAACCACTTATATAAAGGGCTTCCAGCTGCCCTGGATGTTGCCTGAGACCTCTGTTTTGGAACGTATTTTAATTACTGATAGGTTGTCAAGAGGAAGATGAACTCCACAATAGAAATCTGTGCCAGATGGAGTTTTAAGTGGAGCAGACATTGCAAAGGAGCTGTCCCACACTCTCAAAAGATGATACCTTAATCCAGTGACACGGACAAGTGTCATGGCTGGAGACTTTTCTTGCTGCAGTGGATGACCAGGTTGTCTAAGAGTTTTGTCCTGCTCTTTAGCCGTCTGCAATGCCTGCTTGGCTGGACCTGCCTTCTTGGCTATTGGACCAGCAGTGGGATGCTGTACCTGTTCCACTGTTGGTTCGGTGATCGTGTTCATGTGCACGCGTGCCTAATACCCATGCACAGCTTTCCCCACCCCAGCTGAGGCCTGCAGTCAAGGGGTGGATTCAAATTTTTCAACAACCGGTTCTGTGGGCGTGGCTTGGTGGGTGTGGCTTCTTATTTTTTTCAGCACCCTCCCTATTTTTTTTTTTTGCCTCCTGGGCCTCAGGGAAGCCTCTTGGGGAGCATTTTTGCTCCCAGGAAGCTTCCTTGGGGCCCAAGAAGGCAAAAAACAGAGCATGGGGGCAGAGGGGAGCTGTGCCCCCCCCAGTACTTCATTTTTTGCCTTCCTGGGCCCCAGGGAAGCCTCCTGGGTGAAGCAGTAAAACAGCGAGGGGGATCCAGGCACAACTGATCATCGGAACAGCTGATCATCGGGAGGTGGGGGAGAAAGAAATACCTTAAGGCGTGACTGGGGAGAACGCAGTCACTGGTGTCACGCATGCACGTTAAGGACCAACTGGGGGGAGGGGGGGAGGGGCCAACCAGTGGCATGATTTGCCATTTCTCTGAACTGCATAGAATCATAACAACCAGTTCTATAGAACCGGTCCAAACCGATAAAATCCCATGCCAGCCTGCAGTGCCAATCAGCTGAGAGGATAAAGAAGAGAAAAGCTGAGGGTTGGGTGGGAGGGCCAATCCTGAGCTTTTCTCTTCTTTCTCCTCTCAGCTGATTGGCAGAGACTTTTTTTCCTCCTCTCAGCTGATCGTGGGATGCTTTTTTTTTTTTGCTACCGGTTCAGCCAAACTGATCTGGACCGGTAGCATACCACCACTGCATTGGACCATTGAATGGTCTCCACTGCTCAATCTGCCAAGGCCAGACTTCACATGCTGAGATAGACCAATCCCCCACCTCACAGAGGGTTAAACTTGAAGACCCATTGGCTATCCCCACCTAGTTTGGTCCAGTTGCTGAGACAGTTTACCAGGGTGTGTCCGGTGGATGTGTTACAGCTATCTGGAGTGACAGGTGGGTGCTGAGCAGCAAGTAGAAACCAAAGATGGGCAAGCAACTTTAAAAGAGGTATGGCAGCCTATCCGCCAAAGATACCACCCCTCTCTGGATACCCCACAATCCCCCAGGAGAAATAATTGCATATTCATTGCATTTGTACTGCATGGTAAGTGTATTGGTTGTGAATCTTTCAAAGTTTCATGGAACTGCATATTATACAAATCCAGGCTATTTGTATGACTTGCAAAGAGCTGAAAAACTGTATTTATTCAATTATAAATTGAAATGGATTGTACAGAAAGCACTAAGGGTTGGCGAGAGGCCTTGAGACTTAATCAAACAGAAGACTAGTCCTGCTGCGTATCTTGTTAAATATATAACAAGATTTGTTGCAAGGCCAGATCAGTTAACTGTGTAACTTTTGTTTTATCTCATGTTTATTCTGTATATCTCTTCATTACTACCAATATAGGCATATAGTTATATCAAGCTATCACGAATGAAGGAGAATATACGTGTTCCAGGATAATATTGCAGGATCCATTCTGGGTCAGTCACCAGGACCAGATGTTTAGTTTTAGTCTAAACCAAGGGATTTCAAACTTGGCAAGTTTAAGACTTGTGGACTTCAACTCCCAGAATTCCTGAGCTAACATGACTGGAGGAGGAATTCTG
>BHEV01043341.1:0-11920 GCA_004319985.1 Emydocephalus ijimae
GAATTTGCATTCGGACCTGGCATGGTTGGCTCCACAGCCAGCGCAAGGGCGTAGGGGCTTCGGACGATGGTCCCGATGGGACCGCAATCGGTGGACCTCTTCTCCGTCCTGTCTGATGATGAAGAGAGGTCCTCGTGGTGCGTGGTTGCAGGCTTCTCTTCTGAGCTGGTAGAAATGTCGCTGGCCGGTGGCGGTACCGGAGTGCGGGTTCGGCAGAGTTGTGCAGCCGACTTCCTGGTTGCTTCTGCTGCAGTAGCATCGGCGATGGCGTCAGCAAGGCTGATGTCGCCTTTCGCCATCAGCTTGCTTTGCAAGCCCAGTGCATCTAGTCCCAGAACTATTCGATCTCTCAGTGCCTCTTCTAAATCAGTGAACCCACAGAGGCCCCCTAAATTTCGGAGGTCCACCACGAAATCTGCCACACTTTCCCCTTTTCATTGGTTCCTCTGATAAAACTCATGGCGTCTCACGAGCGTAGGCACGGTTGGCGCGTAATGGCCTCTCAGGATGGGTTCGAGGTCGTCCCAGCTCATGGCCTTCACTTCTCGAGGTTTCGTGAGTGCTTTAGCCATCTTAAATACGGCTGGGCCGCAATGCATTAGGAACAATGCCCTTTTCTTTGCTGGCATGGCGTCCTTTAAGTTGTTCATCTCAAGAAACATTTGGAAGCAATCCATGTAGGATTCCCAATCCTCTTGGTTTGGATCGAACAGAGCGGGTGGTATGATGCCGCCGGACATGGTTCCGTTGTTGGCGTCATCTGTCACGTGCTCGTTGTTGCTTCCTGGCTTCTTCGGTTCAGACGTCTCCGGATCCCACCTTCGTCGCCAGTGTTAAGTATTGAGCATGGGTTGAAATAAATGGAGACAGCCTCTGAACGGTGAACTTCAGCTCTTTATTTACAAAGTGACTTCTCAATTTAACAACAGTGAACTCTGCCTTATATAGGCAACCCTTGTAAGATTTATCCAATAACAAGCTAGAAACGCTAGCTCTTGCAACCAATAAGAACTCTCTGTTAAGGGCCAATCGGATTCCTCAGAACTAGCCAATCTGGTCTGGCTGCCTAACAGCCAATCAGAAGTGCAGGGCCAGAACCCTGCACTTTACCTCAAGCTCATACTTTATTAACTATAGTGCATACACAACACCATTCTTGTGTGTTTTTCAGAGACACTGGAGGCCATACGAGTTCCAAAGCCCATGGATAGAGCACACCCCATTCTTGCGTAGCTCCTACAGCCTCTGCAAATTCTGCAAAAATAGAGCCTGCTTTCAAGAATAGTTGTTAGGTATTAGTAAACACTGGCATGTCACTAAAACATTGCAGCATTGATTCGCTGTCACTGATCTAGTCTAATCTCTTGTCCAGTGCAGGAATCCACTACTACAAATAGTCCTCAACTTATGACTGTAATTGATCCCAGAATTGCAGTCGTAAGTCATGCTGGTCATTAAGCAGCTCATCTCATGACAAACCTGATTGTACCTTTTTTTCCCCCTTTACGTGAACCCATTGTACACAATGGGTGCTTTTGACTGGAAACCAGAAGTAAAAATGGAAAAAGAAATATCACAAATTGTAGTCACACCTCCAAAGGACACTGCAAACAGCCATAAATGCAGAACTGTTGCTGAAATCATGTGACTGTGGGGGCAGGGGCAGCCTTTGAAACTTCAAATCTGGTCATAAGTACCTATTTTTGAATCTGCCATATCTTCAAATGGTTACCAAGTGATTGGTCATAAGTCAAGGACTACCTGTATGGCATCCCCGTGAGATAACCACCCAACCTTTATTTAAATTTTTCCACTAACTGCCCCTTTCCAAGATAGCCTGTTCCATTGCTGAATAGATCCCATTGTCAGGAAATTCTTTTTTCTTTGTAAAAAGTTTTTTATTTTTTAAATTTTATACATCTTTTCACATGAGCAACATGTTTCCAGATTATAACACTTGTACTTAGTCATATTTTCATTTCCATTAATCTTATATAATATTAACTCATATTATTATCCATTTCACTCATCTTTAAATAAATTTGCAGTTCATATTTCAATTCATTAATTCAATATCAGTATCATTACATCCATATATAATTTTTCAATTCTTTATCCCCTATTATTCCCATTTCCAGTTTACCACATATTTTATTTTACATTACACATTTTTAATTTTTTTATTTTTGTCAATTGCTTACAAAATAATAGGTATAAGTAAAAACACAGTTATCAATACATGGATACATATAAGAAAAATAAAAAAAATAACAGCAACAATAGGACAGGGACGGTAGGCACGTTGTTGCGCTTTTGCATGCCCCCTACAGACCTCTTAGGAAAGGGGTGAGGTCAATAGTAGACAGTCTAAGGTTAAAGTTTTTGGAGTTTGGGGAAGAAACCACAGAGTCAGGTAAAGTATTCCAGACATTGACCACTCTGTTGCTGAAGTCGTATTTCCTGCAATCAAGTTTGGTGCGATTAACCTTGAGTTTGTATCTATTGTTTGCTCTTGTGTTGTTATGGTTGAAACTGAAGTATTCATTGACAAGTAGGACATTGCAATGTATGATTTTATATACTATACTTAGATCTGACCGAAGGCGGCATAGTTTAGGTTTTCTAGATCTAGAATTTCGAGTCTGGTGGCATAAAGTATTCTGCAACGAATAGAGGGGTGGAGAACTCTTCTTGTGAAATATTTCAGGACTTTCTCAACTGTGCTAATATCAGATACGTAATGTGGGTTCCAGAGTGATGAGCTGTATTCGAGTATTGGTCTAGCAAATGTTTTGTATGCTCTAGTTAGTAGTGTGATATTACCAGAGAAAAAGCCACATAAGATTAGGTTAACAACTCTTAATGCCTTTTTGGCTATGTAGTTACAGTGGGCTCTAGCACTTAGGTCATTAGAGATGAGTACTCCAAGATCCTCGACAGAGTTTGGATCATCAACAAGGTCTTGACTATTCAGCCTGTATTTTATTTTCTGATTTTTTTCGCCAATATATAAGACAGAGCATTTATTTGTTGAGATTTGAAGTTGCCATTTGTTTGACTATTCTGATACATAGTTAAGGTCTTTTTGAAGGGTAGCAGTTTTGTCTGTGGTGTTGAATCACTTTACATCATCAGTGAAGAGAATGCAGTTGCTCTTGATATGATCACAGAGGTCGTTTATGTAGAGTATGAAGAGAGTTGGTCCTAGAACACTGCCTTGGGGGACACCACTATTGACAGGTACAGAATTTGATAGGACACTCCCAATTTTGACCATTTGTTGTCTGTTTGACAGGAATGCTTCTATCCAGTTATGCAGGTGTCCAGAGATACCGTAAGATTTTAGTTTCAGGAGCAGTTTGTTGTGTACCACTGAATCAAAGGCTTTACAGAAGTCTATGTAGATTTCATCTATTGTTTTGCCCTGATTGAGTTGTGTAGTCCATATGTTTTTGCAGTGTAAGAGTTGCAGATTACATGATAGTTTTTTCCTGAAACCAAATTGTTTATTAGAGAGTAGGTTGTTTGTTTCTACGTGGAGGAGGGTGGATTGGTTAATAACTGATTCCATGACTTTACAGGTGACGCAGCATAAAGAGATTGGTCTGTAATTTTCAACTAGGCTGGGGTCTCCCTTTCTGAAGATGGGGATGACCGTGGCTTGTGACCATAGTTTTGGCAAGGAGTTGGTCCTGGAAGATTTTTCAAAGATTATGCTTAGAGGTTCGGCTATGGCAGTGGGTAGCTTTTTTAAGAAGTAGGCACATATTCCATCTGGTCCAATAGATAAAGATGGTTTTAGATTGCATAGTGCTTTTTCAACATTGTCTTCTGTAAAATCAATATGTATTAAATCATTGTGGTTGTCTGTGGTTTCGACTAAGGAAATACTGGGCATGATCCATTGCTGTTTACAAATACTGAGCCAAAGAATGTGTTAAAGAGGTTGGCTTTAATAGTGTCGTTGTTGCAGTCTTTACCATTAGGTCCTTTCAGGGGTGGGATGGACTTTGAGTCTTTTAGTTAATTATCCTGATCTTCCTTCTTTCCTTCTAACATTTCGCTCATCTTCTCCCCCCGCCCTTTCCTGTTCTCTTTTTTGAAGTTTCTTCTTGTATATTTTTTTCTTCTTTTGTTTAATCCTGGGAGCGTTTTCTCTTTTTTTTATTGACTCTGTCATCAATGTCATAGTTTTAATTCCTTTTGTGTATTTTGGCAGTGTTTCTTGTTCTCCATGTCTAGCTGAGCCTCTTTCTTCTTCCTTTAATTCTGCTTCACTGGAATTTCTTTGTTCTTCAGCCATTGCCATTATTTTCTTTTCCAATATTTCCAATAATTCCCTTCTTTCTTTCAGCATTCCTCTAATAGTTTGCAATTCTAACTTAAAGTCTTTGCTTATTTCTTCCATTTTTTATAATCAGTAAAGTTATTAATATTCAAAGTCTTTTATTGCAATCCTTGCCAAAAGTCTCCTTTTATCTTTGTTTCTCTTGTTAATCCTTCTGTCTCTTTCACAATTAACACCCAACTGTCCCAGAAATTGCATTTGTATATCCTCCTAGTAGAGTTTCTCCCTGTTTTTTTTAAAAAAAATTTCCGGGGTTCTTATTATTTTATTTATCTTTTGTTTCATAATAGTTATGAGTCCAGTAAATTTCCATAATATTTTATAGGGGTAAAAATGTCTTTGACCATTAGATGGCACTCTGTATCACTTTCCACTTTTCAAAGTTCTTTTCTTTGCTCTTTTAATTATGTTAAACATTAATTTCCAACTGTTTCCAAGATTAATTTTCTTAATAATAACCAATTCCAGGCAAGTCCAGCATTTTATCCAATGCCTAATTAATGCCAATTTATATTATTCAAAATTTAGTCTCTAATTTTGTTGTAACTTTTTATACTCCAATTTTGTTTACCTTGTATTTTCTTCTTATTTTCTATTTGCCGCTGTGATACTCTTGCGCGAGGGCACTTTCTTTCTACTTCTCGGGGTTGTTAAGAAAAAATTCACTTCTTTTATCTGGATATACATTGCTCACCACTTCACCACTCTAGCACAAAACTTAGGGTCCCGGCAGCTTTCCATCTTCAGGGCAGCCATTTTAGACTGCCATTTCTCCTTGTCTTCCAGGGGAGTAATACCTAGCTAGGGAGTGGAGATGTGGCTTCCCTCGACCCAGCTGGTGGTGTTCCCATCTTCTCCCATCCCTCCAAGGTGGGTCAGATGACTCCAGTCCCATGGGGACCCTTCCAACAAGGGAAACATGGATCAAAGCTGTGCACGATCGCGGTCTCTCATCCATTGTCGACAGAAACGCCACCAGAAATTCCCATTGGCAGGAAATTCTTGATGTCCAATAGAAATCTGCTTTTTCATCATTTAAATCCATTGTTTCATGTCTTCTGGAACAAACTGAATAGTTATGTCCCAATTTTGTCTGTCAGTCCTTCGTTCTCTTCTTTTCTCCAGGCTAAACATCAATCCTCCTTTAAAAAAAAGAATAACTATTTCCTTATGTTCTTCGTTGCTTTCTGGAGAACTTTGCATGACTTTCACCACTTATTTGATCAGTAGACAATGTGTTGAAGCACAAAGAATCTCATTAATCATGCACTTCTTCTCTTCAGTGAGTATCCATCGGAGTTTGTAAGAAAACTTTCTCCAAATATATATAGGAGGAAATTCCTACAGTAAAGGAGCAGGATCTGTCAGCAATGGTCTTCCTTAAATGTAAGCATTGCTTCAGTATGAATATCTAGCAGTCAGTTGTAATACGTAAAGCTGTACTAGATGTTTCTGCTGGTGGATAGGGCTGGGAATGACCATTCACTAAATGTACAAAAGGGTTTATGTAAACCACCATGGAGAAATCTATCGGTGCAAAATAGCTACAACAGAACAAGCACGTGTGGTTTTTTTTAATATCATGCAAAGTATTACCAGATGCGAGATTGTTTTTTCTTAGCTGACAATCAGTGGTGGGATTTAATTTTTTTTACTACCAGTTCTGTGGGAATGGCTTGGTGGGCATGGCAAGGAAAGTTATTGCAAAATCCCATTCCCTCCCCACTCCACTAACCTGCTTTCCAGCTCCGTTCTCCTGTGCAGGACAACAAAACAAGTCCCAGCCAATCAGCTGGGACTCGGGAGGCAGAGAATAGATGGAGGAGGGGCTAGTCAGAGGCGGTATTTGCTGGTTCTCTGAACTACTCAAAATTTCCGCTAATGTAAGAGATACCTTTCCCCATTCAAAAAAAGGTAGAAGGAGGAGCTCCACATTCCATGCCCCACATATATGGGAGGAATCTACATGCATAACTCTGCGAATGTCTCTCTTTTCCTATTTTTTCTCATTCAGTTAACGCAATTGTGCAGCAGAACTGCATCACAGCAATGAGGTAGAACATCTGAGGTTGGAACTTTTGACCATACAACCTCTGCATACAATATTCAGAAGAACAGCTTTTGAAACCATGCAATTTTACGCTGTTCTTGCTTTGTGATGTCTTGGAATGGGGAGAATGCATAGTTCTAGTATTTTTATTTTTGAAATCTTCCAAAGTATTCAAGCAAAGCAAACTAAAAAAAAAAGTTGTTCCCAGATTTTTTTCCCCAGTTATTTTATTATATTTCTTCACAGCTTCCTTGCACTTCTGCAGAACAGAGCAAAGGTAAGCAATCTAGTTAGTACCTCAGCTGAGAGCATTAATGAGCTATTCTATTAAAATGGGCATTTTATGTCTCCCCATAAAGGTTTGTTTTTTGAAATTACAACAGATGTTAATGTTAACTCCAGACTTGACATCTAAAGGAAATCTGATCTCTCCATATGCTATTTTAATTGGATTTATGGATAAAAGGCAAAGATTCTATCTGATCGCTTTTACACACAAGAAGATATGATCAATGTAAAATGAAAAAGACTTTAAGCAGCTTTTATCTAGGGATTTTAAGATGACAACCCCTCATTCTCACATTCATTTTTTTGGTGGGGTGGGAGGTTGGGCAGTATATTTTCAAAACAAGGGAGAAAATCTAGAGGCAGAGCTAAGGGAATAGCAAAGTACTGTGAACCACATTAGGACTCATAGAGAGTCAGAGAAATCTTTTCCTATTAATTTAGAGCTCATCTGTAGAAGTTGGACCACAAGTTAGGGAATTATGCTTCATATTAACTCTTCATCAATGTTAATACCAGACACCATCTCCAAAATGGTACTCCTGTTTATTTTGTTACATCTATACTCTATTTTACCTCCAGCATGTAACTCAGCAAAAATTACATAGTTATTATGCTTGGTCACATAATCAGCCAGATGTTGAGACTGGAGCTGGCATTTTTACTCATTTTTCAAGTCCTTCCCAAGGCTCTGGAATAGGGAGATGTTGTTTGATAGTACTAAAGATGCCAACACAGGATGCAAGTTGTTTGATAGTACTAAAGGTGTCATCACATTGCAATTGACAGGTGGTGATTTTGTCAGTGCCAGTGGTGTACAAGTGGTTCTCCAGATGTTTATTATTATTATCGTTGTTGTTGTTGTTGTTGTTGTTGTTGTATACAAAAATGACAGTCTACATAGCAGACAAGATAACCATGTTGGGTTTCGTATCACAAATCACTACTGGAACACTTCCCAAGTGTTTAGGACTGTGTGATGTATCGTCGAATTATGAGAGCAGATCCCAGTAAGGTGGCCTTCTGCAGCTGACCAACGGTGATCTTGTCAGCGGCAATTGTTGTTAAGTGCTTGCCTAGGTCTTTAGGCACAGCACCTAGTGTGCCAATTACCACTGGAACTACCTGCACTGGTTTATGCCAGAGTCTCTGCAGTTTGATTCTCAAGTCCTGATATCTGGTGATTTTTCAAGTTGTTTCTCATCGATTCTGCTTTCAAAAGGTATGGCAATGTTGATGATCCACACTTCTTTCTTCTCCACATTTGTGATATCCGGGGTATTGTGTTCCAGAACTTTGTCAGTCTGTATTTGGAAGTCCCACAGTAGTTTTGCATGCTTATTTTCGACCACTTTTTCAGGCTTTTGATCCCACCAGTTCTTTGCTACAGGCAGATGGTAGTTGTGACACAAGTTCCAGTGGACCATCTGAGCGACTGCATTGTGACGTTGTTTGTAGTCAATCTGAACTATTGTCTTGCAACAGCTCAGTATGCGATCAATGGTTTCATCCGCTTCTTTGCAGAGTCTGCATTTGGGGTCATCAGCAGATTTTTCTATTCCAGCTTTGATTACATTCGTTCTGATGGCTTGTTCTTGGGCTGCAAGAATCAAGCCTTCTGTTTCTTTCTTCAGTGTTCCGTTGGTCAGCCATAACCAGGTCTTTTCCTTATCTAATTTTCCTTGGATCTTTTCAAGGAACTGTCCATGCAGTGTTTTGTTATACTAGCTGTCAGCCCGAGTTTGCATCGCTGTTTTTCTATATTTATTCTTGGTTTGCTGCACTTTGAGAAGCTTCCTCTTGTTGACCTCCATCAAAGCTGGTTCAACACTGTCTTTCACATAATCTGCCAGAGCGTGGTTCTCTTCTTCGACTGTCTGCTTCACTTGCAAAAGTCCTCTGCCGCCTGCTTTTCTGGGCAAATATAACCTGTCAACATCACCACACAGGTGCAGTGCATAGTGTATGGTCATAATAATATATGCGCTGTACCACATATGGTAATATGAGCCAGGTATCTGATGACATTTCCAGCACTTTTCAGATTTATTCTTGAACATTCTTGCTATTCTTGTCGGGGGAAAGTGCCACCTGTAAAACATCTTATACAAATTTTATTTATATGCTGTTGACATTGTCATTTTATAATTTTGTGACCACAATTTTTGCCATTTCTCTAAATCAATCCCATATCCAAAATTCTTCCCCCAAGCAATCATTGTTTCTTTAACTTGTTCCTCCTCAAATTTAATTTCCAACAAATAACTATATAGTTTTTTAATCACTTTTTCATCAGTACCTGTCAAAACCCTATGTAAATCAGTCAATTTATCATAAAATCCTTCTATTTTAGAATCTTTAAGATACCTTGCATGTATTTGCGCCTATGAAAACCAATTCATCTTTATACCTTGTTCTTCTAATTTTTGCATCGTTTTAAGTTCACCCTTTTCATCCAGTATTTCCCCATATCTAACTGTTTGTTCCTTCTTATAAATTATAGGATACGAAAAAGCTTCAATAGTTGATAACCAAACTGGTATTTTCAAATAACATTGTTTCTTAATTTTCTCCCAATTCAACCATAACGATTCCCGTATATAATGTCTTCTAAAATAACCCTGTGATTTAGTACCTTTATACCATAAGAAAGCATGCCAACCCAATAATAAATCATGACCTTCTAACGTCAACAATCTAGTCTTTCTTAACGTTATCCATTCTTTAACCCACATTAAGTTTGTAGCTTGATAATACAACTCCCAATTAGGAAGGCCAAATCTTCCTCTAATTCTAGCATCCTGTAAAAGTTTTAATTTTATTCTCGCTTTCTTGCCTTGCCATATATACTTCAACACAATTTTATTTAGTTCTTCAAAGTATTCCTTACCTAACCTAATTGGTATTGTTTGGAACAAATATAAAATTCTGGGTAAAATGTTCATCTTAATTGTTGAAATTCTACCTATCAATGAGAATTGTAGGTTTTCCCATTTTTTCAGGTCGGATGCTGTCTGCTGTTTAAGTTTAATATAGTTATTCTCTTTCAGTGTAGTACATCTTGATGTCAAATATATCCCCAAATATTTAACTTTGTTCGTAACTTGAATTTTCAATAAGTCTGCCAGTTCTTCTCTTTGCCTTAATAACATGTTCTTTGTCAGAATCTTTGTTTTATCCTTATTAATTTTCAAGCCTGCCATTTCACCATACATCTCTATTTTTTCCAACAGTTTTAACGCTGTGTCTAAAGGATCTTCCAAAATGAAGACCAAATCATCTGCAAAGGCTTGCAATTTAAATTCTTCCTTTTTAATTTTCATTCCTTTTATGTTTATATCTTCTCTAATATTTCTGTTCAATACTTCCAAAGTCAATACAAATAATAATGGAGATAATGGGCATCCTTGACTTGTACATTTTTTAATATTGATAGAGTCTGTGAATTCTCCATCTATCATTACTTTTGCCGTTTGCTTATAATTTATGGCTTCTATTGCTTGGATAAATTTTCTAGCAAAGCCCATCTGTTCCAATAGTAATAACATAAATCTCCAATTCACATTATCAAATGCCTTTTGGGCATCTAAAAATATCAAAGCCATTTGTTTTTCAGGATGCGCCTCATAATATTCCAAAGTGTCCAGTATTACCCTCATATTGTCTTTAATCTGTCTCTTTGGTAAGAATCCATTCTGATCGGGATGTATAAAATTGTTTAAATATTTTTTAAGCCTTTCTGCCAAAATTGAGGCAAAGATTTTATAGTCAGCATTCAATAAAGAAATAGGTCTATAGTTCTTAATTTGTAATGGATCAACCCCTTCTTTTGGAATAAGTGTAATATAAGCCTCTGACCAAGTTTGAGGTATTTTCTTATTTATCATAACTTCATTCATGACTTCTAACAGTGGAGTGCTCAACGATTCTTGTAATGTTTTATAAAATTCTGCCGGGAAGCCATCTGGTCCTGGTGCTTTTCCATTGTTCTGCCTGTTGAGTGCTTCAGTTAATTCCCTCATTGTTATAGGACTTTCTAACATTTCCCGAGTTTCATCTGGTATCTTAGGTAGGTTAGCATTTTGTAAATACTGTTTAATTTTTTCCTCTTCAAGATCCTCCTGTTTATATAATTGTCCATAAAAATCTCGAATAATTGGCTTTTTCTCCTTATTACCATTACACATTTGATCTTGATCATCTATTAACTGTAATATTTTCCTTGATTCTTTCTCTTTTCTCAGCTTATATGCTAACCATCTACCTGGCCTATTNCACTTTCCAACATTTTCCCAGTTTCATCAGGTATCTTAGGTAGGTTAGCATTTTGTAAATACTGTTTAATTTTTTCCTCATCAAGATCCTCCTGTTTATATAATTGTCCATAAAAATCTCGAATAATTGCCTTTTTCTCCTTATTGCCATGACAAATTTGACCTTGATCATCTATTAACTGTGATATTTTCCTTGATTCTTTCTCTTTTCTCAATTTATATGCTAACCACCTACCTGGCCTATTTGCATCTTCAAAATAATTCTGTTTCGCACTTCTAATTTTTTGTGCCAATTCTTCTTTCTCTGCTTGATCTATTTTATGTTTAATTATGTCCATTTTAAGTTTAATATCCTTTTTCTGTGGTGTCTTCTGTAATTCTTTTTCCAGCTTTTTATGGTCATCCTCTAAAGCTTTAATCATTTGCCTCTTCCTAATGTTCTTTTTCCTTGTATAATCAATTATTAATCCTCTTACGTATGCCTTCATTGTATCCCAGGTATTCTGTATTGAGGTATCTTCTTTTTTATTTTCATTAAAGAAGAAGGCCAATTCTTTTTCCATCCATTGTATAAAGTCTTTTTCCTTTAGAATAGTATTGTTTAATGTCCATCTAGATATTCTTTTTTGTCCTTTCCATTTAATTGTCATTGGATTATGGTCTTCCCATGTACTTGTTTCAATATTTATTTCTTGAATATTAGATAATAATTCTGTTGATGTCCAAATCATATCTATTCTGGACCGCGATAAATGTCTATTTGAATAAAAAGTATATTGTTGAATTTTAGCATTTCTTTCTCTCCATATATCTTTTAAATTTAATTCATCTATCATTTTGAAAAAAGATTGGGGGAGAGTCTTTCTATTTTGTCATGTTGTTTTTGCTGTGTAGTCCAGTTTATTGTCTACAATTCCATTGAAGTCCCCCATCATAAGTATATTAACATAGTCCAGTTCAATT
>BHEV01043345.1:0-13383 GCA_004319985.1 Emydocephalus ijimae
TAAAAATTTAGTTCAAATAAAAAGGAAAGCATTTTGTTTTTGAATGAACTGATATAAAGTTACAGAAATATTGAAACAAAGGATGCTTGTGAGCTAAACCAGAAGATGGGTTCACTGTGATAACAATCATAAAAATATTTTTTTTCTAGTGGCAGTTATCTTCATGTTGTTTTATATGTAAACCCTGCCACTTATTCTTCTATTATCAGTCACTTCTTTAAAATGTGCAAGTTATAACCCTCTTGAATTAACTAGATTTGGCAATAAGTACAACACTCCTGACTCCATAGCAGCTTTAGCGGAAGTAGAAGGGTGGTGTTGATAAGACTATCCCAACAGTTATCCATAGTACATAATATATAAATGATGGTGGCTAGAATTTGAGTTGCCTGCAACGCCATACAAGAGTTTTTGCCTACTAATGTGCGGACTCTAAATACTGTTATGAATAGTTATGCTAGCAAAACAGAGGTTTTTGCTTTGAAGTCATGGACTTAGTTTTCAAACCATATTTTGTGTGACATGTGTATGTGTGTGTATGTTTGTGTGTATGTGTGGGGGGGTATGTGTTGAAGGGGAGTATATCAGTATTAATTCCTGGTAATAGCCTGGACAAGTCCTTGCAGGGTGCTTTTTTTTTTTTTTTTGCAAGATTAAGGAAATAGTTTGCCATTGACTGCTTCCTAGGGCTAAAGAGAGAGTGACTGGACAAAATTAACCAGCTGAATTGGACTAGGACTAGGATTTAGGATACACAATCTCCTAGTTTTTAGCCTGGTGCCTTAACCACTACACCATACTGGCTTTCTCAGCTTATATTAATAGCTTGTATTTTATCAGTTGTTTTTTTGCAAAATAGAGAAAGACAGACCAAAATGACTTTTTTTAACCAGAAAATTTCAAGGAGTATTAGGCTCAATCTTCACATTAAGCAAACCATAGGGAAACTAGTTATGTATCACTCTTTGAGATCTCTGTTCCACCAGCCTTGCACACCATATCAATCCCAAGAGTTATTGTTAAGTGCTATTGTTAAGGCGCAATGGAGATATCAATATCGGCACAGATGATGTCTCTGAAACCATAACTCTCAAAATCCTCATTTTAATTGATAAATTTTAAACACAGGATCCCACTGTAATTAGAGACATGCATTAAAAAAAAAGCCAACAAAAGCTTTACTACAGAGTTGGAATATCAACTACAGGATTAGATGCTTTTGATAAAACTGAGAGATGAATTTTCTGTAAATGCCCTAGGCATTAAACATTTGGTCATAAAACTGTAGATTCTTTCAACTTCCATTCCATTCCCCATAACACAGTATTTCTAGAAGTAAAACTTATAGAGAAGTGGTTTTCAAGAGAAAATGTTCAATTGTGAACTGCTAAAGTGCTATATGTTAAGCAATCACAAAATAACAATGAAAATAAATTATAGGAAAGTGAGAAGAAAAGGAGAACAAATTTGCTTATAGTTCTTAAAAAGTAGGAAAACAAGTAAGGAGAGCTTTATTATACATATGAAAGTTATTATAAATAATTGTAAAAGTTTATTTTTATTCTCACACTCAGAAAGACAAGAGGTGATTATTATGGTTAGAAAAAGTCAAAATCTTAGTAGTATGATGGCTGGGAATGAAATGTTTGGCAATTATTTAGTCAAATTCATGAAGTGGACAGAAGCCCAGAACTGAATTTGCAGCCGAGGACTGGAACATAGGAAAAAGAACTCACAGGAAAAAGCAGGAGGAAAAAAGGAGAGAAACCATAGAAATTGCAACAGTGAGTTCCTTGCCATCTGAACTCAGATGCATGAGAAATAAACAGGGGAAAAAACAGATAATCTAACTCAGGGGAAAAAAATCATATGCATAATAGGCTTCATTGAAATTTTATGAGGTGATGCACTGGATGGGCACATAATACTGGGAGGCTAAAATTTATTCATGAGGATGAAGGTGTCTGAGAAATATTGGGTGTGTGTGTGTGTGTGTGTGTTTGTGTGTATCTGTATGTGTGTGTGAGAGACAATAAAATAACAAATAAAAGTGGAAATTTATTACAATCTCATTGGACTGGCGTTAGGCCAGGATAAAGAATTTTGTATGAAATAAATACATTTACATTTTACATAGTGCAAATGATATATTTCAATGATCCTGATATCTCTTGGAATCTAAATCTGCCAAGACCAAAGGTTCAACAAAATCTTATTGATTATTTCATTTGTCAAAAGGCAAAGCAAGAGGGTTTGTTATTCAGAAGATAATACTCAACAACAGGGAGGAATTGGTGAAGAAAATAAAAACTCCCTATTTTCTCAATTCAGCCTCACCACATGTTAAGGAGAGCAACTGAAGTGAAAAGGGGACATTCAGTACAAGAGGAAATGAAGCCAGGAAATTCCATCAATCTCTTTCTTCTGTTTGTCCCTTTTGAAAACATAGAAGGATAGCAACATTCATACTTTGTTTATATTTTTAGACGGGCTTGCTGAATAAGCCAGCATACAATGCAACTGCTGAAAAAGGTAAATCCACTTGGATTATGATGTCCAACTCTGGCTCCACATCTGGCATCTGATTATTCAGCCAGAAATTCAAAATTAATGTAGGTATTTTTCCACATTCATTTCTATATTTTGAATTGGGATTTTACCTGGCTTAATGAAATAGGGCTGATTCTTCTCTGTTCTTTAAAATTTTTGACTAAGCTAAACATTTCATTTGTCAGATTTCCTAAACTGTTTTTTAAACTTCTATATAAAATCTGCAAGCAAAGGTTATGGTAAGAACAGAAATTGTAAGCATCTTTTTCCTCTTCTGCTTATTACCCGTTAATAGTAGTTCTCCTACTTCACCCTCAGTGAAATAATTGATTTGGCTGCTTGCTGGTTTCAAACCTAAAGTTTTATATGCAGTTCAATCTGCCTTACAATTACATAATAATCTCCATTTGGATCCTACATCTGAGTTTTGAAATGAGAGGCTTTTATGCTTAGGCAAAGTATTTTTTAAAAAATTGTATGAAATGTATTTTTTAAGAATCTTCTGCAAGGTAAAAGGAACACTCAACAGACTTCTAAGTTAGGATTATTTGTCTCTCTAGCTACACAATCTTATTTTATATAAGCCTTCTTTTCTCTCTGTTCTCCAGTCAGTTAATACAGTTTATATTAGAGTTAATATTTCTAATATCTTCATTGATTGGATTTATATCACAATCAAAAAGAATGCTTAGCAGGACCAAAAGGAAAGTGAAATACAGAAGCAAATTGCAGGCCAATGACACCTGTTATGGATTAAGCCAACGCAGCAATACAACCCTCAACAGCTTCGTCTTACAGCAGGCTTGTAATCCTGCAATTCTCATTGGCCCATAAATAGCGAGTCATGATTGGTCAGGTTTGGCCAGTCTGATTGGCTGTTAACGGGAACCCCTGATTGGATGCTTGTGAAAGCGATAGACTCAGTTCATTGGTTGTTTTGACGGCAGCAAGCTCTATAAAAGAGCTACTGCTGCCCCGATATATTGCTCCGTTCTTTCTTGTTAAATAAAGAGTTGAAGTCACCGTCCGATGTCTCGTCTCTGTTCCTTGCGCCCATGACCAGGACTTAACACTGGCGACGAGGATGGGATGGGGAGACGATAGAGCTGACTAGAACACATCGGACAAGACAGAGCACGTAGTGAAAGAGCACACGCAACAGACGGCAAGATGACCAGTGGCGCCATACCACCCGCTCCATTCGACCCAGCAACCAAAGACTGGAACTCGTATATAGACCGCTTCCAGATGTTCCTGGAGACCAACAATTTAAAAGATGCTGCACCTGGCAAGAAACGAGCGGTGTTCCTGACTCATTGCGGCCCTGCTGTTTTCAAAATGGCTAAAGCATTAGCAAAACCGGCGGAAGTGAAGACCATGGATTGGGACACCCTCGCTCCAATCCTCCGGGCCCATTATGCACCCGCAGTACCTACACTGATACAAAGACACGAATTTTACCAGAGGGACCAACGGAAGGACGAGAGCGTTGGTAATTGCGTAGCCGACCTCCGGAACCTAGGAGGCCTTTGTGGTTTTGCAAACTTAGAGGAAGCCCTAAGAGACTGCATAGTTCTGGGTTTAAATGCACCACACGTGCAGAGTAAGCTGATGGCGAAAGGCGACATCAGCCTTGCAGATGTCATCGCCAACGCTACTGCCACAGAAGCAACCAGGAAGTCAGCTGCTCGAATGCGCCAAGCAAACGCACCACTTCGCCAACTCGCCGACAAGATCCCACTTGCCACTGAGAAGCACGCTACCACTACCCACCACGAAGACCTCGAGTCATCCTCAGACAGTGATGAAGAGGAGGTCAACTGGCTCTGCTCAGAACGAGAGCAAAGGAACCAGTGACATCCGCGGCAATGTACGGGTTGTGGGGCAAACCACCCGCAATCGGACTGCAAATTCTTCGACGCACTCTGCCGTAACTGCGGGAAAAAAGGCCACATCGCAAAGGTCTGCAGAAGCAGACGAGAGCCCAGTCCCAACCAAAGGGAGAACAACCTCCGTCGGGAGATAGGCAAACCTCCTGAGAACCGGGACTGTCTGAACCACCAATGGAACAACCACTACTACTACAGAAACCAAGCACCAGCCTCTTCAACGAGACGAGAAGAGCCCCACCAAACCATTATCATCGGCCATGCTTCATCGTTCAATGCAAGAAAGATCCACGTAAAGGTTACTATTGAGAATCGACCGTGTGTGATGGAAGTCGATTCGGGATCGTCCCTGTCGATGGTATCATGGAAAACCCTCAAACAGCTGATCCCTGCCATTTCCCACCAGAACCTCAGCACACAGCGAATCATCCTGAAAGACTATCAGGGAAACAGAATCCCAGTTGTCAGTTCCAGCAACGTCCAAATATCCTTTAAGGATCGCACAGCAATGCTTCCCCTGACTGTCATCGATCATGACCGACCCAGCTTGTTAGGGTTACAGTGGTTCGCCCCACTCGGAATTGAACTAGCTGGCATACACCATACCAGAAATGATGACTGGGAAGAGACTCTCATCCAGGAATTCCAGGACGTGTTCACAGGAACATTAGGCAAGTACAAGAGGACCCCTATATCATTTAATCTCAGCCCCAATGTAGCTCCCATTCAGCTTAAGCCCTGTCGAGTACCTTTTGCCTTAAAACCGAAAATCGACGAGCAGCTAGATAAACTGAAAGCCCAGGGCGTATTGGAACCGATTGACCACGCCCGTTGGGAAACCCCGATAGTAACGCCCATGAAGCCAGATGGTTTGTTAAGAATTTGCAGGGACTATCGGGCCACCCTAAATCATGCTCTTCAACAGAGCGCTTACCCAGTACCGGTGGTTCAACACCTTCTTCATTCCCTGGGTGGTGGAAAAATATTTGCGAAATTGGACTTAGGTGTACCAGCAACTCTCTGTAGACGCAGCAACTGCAGAAGCCCAGACAATAGTTACACATAGAAGTGTTTTTAAGTGCAATAGACTCCAATTCAGAGTAAGCGTGGCGCCGGGCATTTTCCAAAGTTTAATGGAGAGACTATTACAAGGCATAAAAGGTGTCGTGCCTTATTTTGACGACGTCCTAATAGCTGCCCCCACTAAAGGGTTATTAGTGCAACGACTCAGAAAAGTCCTGCAGAAATTCAAAGACGCGGGTCTTAAGGTAAAACGAGACAGGTGTCAACTTTGTATGGAGAGAGTGGAGTTCCTGGGATACCTTCTCGACAGACAGGGAATCCACCCCACTGAAAAAAAACTAACCGCAATCAAAAAAGCCCCGAGACCTAGGAATAAGACAGACCTTCAAGCCTTCTTGGGACTCATTAACTTTTATAACATTTTCTTGCCCCAGAAGGCAACCGTAGCCGAACCCCTACATAGACTTCTAGACAAAAAGGCTCCTTGGGTTTGGGGACGCCGTGAAGAGAAAGAGTTCAAAGAGATAAAAGACCTTTTAACCTCCGATGCTGTATTAATGCAATACAACGAGACTCTCCCTTTGACGGTTACCTGTGATGCCTCACCATTTGGAGTAGGAGCCATCTTAAGCCATGTCCTACCAAATGGAAATGAGGCACCCATTGCATTCTTTTCAAGAACTTTGTCTAAAACCAAAAAGAACTATAGTCAACTTGATAAAGAGGCCCTCGCTATTGTATCCGCAATTAAATGCTTCCATTAATATGTATATGGGAGACCCTTTTCCATAAGACCACAAGCCGCTACTTGGTATTTTGGCGGGAAACAAACCAACTCCCCATATCTTATCACCAAGAATGACATGTTGGTCAGAATTTTTAGCCGCCTATGATTACCGATTGCAACATCGCCCAGGGAAAACCATGCCCCACGCTGACGCTTTGAGCCACTCTCCACTACCAGACATTATAGAGGGCCCTGCTCCAACCATAACCGTATTACAAATCGAAACCCTCAAATCACCGCCATTAACCACTCGAAACATAGCCTTAGAGATAAAAAAAGGACCCTGTTTTGGCACGAGTCCTCAGCTGGGTAGAACGCAGTTGGCCGGTCAGTGCAACCGATGACACGTTCAAGCCATTTAAGAATCATCAAACAGAACTATTCTCCCAGAAAGGTTGCATAGTATGGGGAGACAGAGTCATAGTCCCAGAGAAATTGCAATATAGGATATTGAAAATGCTGCACGAGGGACATCCAGGCATCGTGCGGATGAAGGCACTGGCCAGGATTTACGCATGGTGGTCTGGTTTAGATAGACAGATAGAGACTTGGGTACCAAATTCCAGAAATGCCAGGAGACTCGGTCCACTCCTCCAAAGACTCCCCCAACTCAGTGGGAAACGCCTCAAGGTCCTTGGTCCCGTATCCACATCGATTTTGCAGGACCCACACGAGGACACACTTTCCTCTTAACAGTGGATGCCTATTCAAACTGGCTTGAAGTCCAAAAAATGGAAAGCACCACCACAGACGCAATCACTAAAAATCTGAACAAACTATTTGCTACCCACAGACTTCCTGATGTCCTCATCTCAGATAATGGCCCCCAATTCACTGCCCTGCCATTCGAACAATACCTGGCAGATCGGGGCATCCGCCATGCTTTAACATGGCCAGCTCACCCTGCAGCCAATGATAGGGATGAGCGAATGGTTCAATTTGTAAAACAGACCCTGCACAAAATGGACCAAGGTGACATTGACGATAAAATAAACCGAATGCTTTTTCTCCAACACATAACTCCAAACAGCACCACGAACAAAACCCCAGCTGAACTCCTGATGGGCCGGAAACTTCGCTCGCATCTTGATCGCCTCCACCCAAACTACACGCCAGAACCCCTGGGATCCAGCAGCAAGTGTCGGGCATTGCAGAAAGGGGACCTTGTGTTTGCAAAAAACTTCTCGGGTGACCCATTGTGGGTCCCCGCGACAATAACACAACTTACAGGACCCCGATCCTATCGCCTACAAACGGCAGATAGTAAGATGTGATACAACCCTCAACAGCTTCGTCTTCCAGCAGGCTTGTAATCCTGCAATTTTCATTGGCCCGTAAATAGTGAGTCGTGATTGATCAGGTTTGGCCAGTCTGATTGGCTGTTAACGGGAACCCCTGATTGGACGCTTGTGAAAGCGATAAACTCAGTTCATTGGTTGTTTTGATGGCAGCAAGCTCCATAAAAGAGCTACTGCTGCCCCGATATATTGCTCCGTTCTTTCTTGTTAAATAAAGAGTTGAAGTCACCGTCCGATGTCTCGTCTCCATTCCTTGCACCCATGCCCAGGACTTAACAACACCAAAAGTCAGACAAATGTACTGTAATATGTGAGCTTCCATTTAATTTAACACAAAAAGATTGATGCTGCAGCAGTTCAAGACCAAGAGTTCATTTGGCTTTTGGTATCACTTAAATAATCAGTTTGATAAAAACATAAGTACTGAAAGCAGAAAATGCTATGAAGTTGAAACATGGCTTAATAAACTCCAAAGAACAGAAAGATGACTCCAAAGAACAGAAATATGACTCACTGATTATTCTTGAGTTATGTTGATAATGATTCCTCTTTAAATGTCTTGAAGTGGTGGTGGAGTTTTCTAGCACATTTTCTATTTGGACATTAATTATTATTTCTCAAAAATCCACTAAAGCTGGCTCTTCAGAAATGCTTTAGATTGTAATTTTGGAAGATGCAGCTTCTGTACATTTAGAGCAGGCCTGTCAAACTTGCGGCCTGTGGGCCTGATACATTATGTGCAGGCAATGCTCACCCCGGCTCTGTCATTTTTATAGCCATTCCTCCATTATGGATACTTCTGTATTTTTCCATCTTTTTGCATATAATATAATAAGATTATAATATAATATTATAATATTATGTATTATAATATATTATATTATAATACTATAATATAATATAATAACTGCCTTGCTGCAGTTATTGTGTAGTAACTTATCTATTGTATGTTATAATAGTATAGTTACCCGTATTCCATGATAATCTATTTCCTTGATGATGACTTCTGCCCTAAGGAATTATACATTTTGGGGATCCATATTGTTCACATTCTTTTGCATTTCCACAAATTCTTTAAAAAATGTTGTTCCTTTAGTTCTTAGGCCACAGGATGGTTAGGCCCCCTTCTTGTTTTTTTTTTTTTTGTTCTGTCTTCTCTGATAAGTTGTATTCTAGCTACATAATTTTCCTTTAAATTTATTTAAAATGTAATTGTAGCTGCGGCTATGATGCTATGAAATCAGGTTCCTCAACATTGAAGAGTATCGCAGGAAAAATAATTGCCTTCACCATCCTTTGTGATATATCACAGCATCTGAATATCTTTTCCAAAGTCTTAATTGCTACTTTGTCTTATTCTGTGGTGTATTTCTTGACTGCTAGTTCTTTACTATTCATGGTTGAGCCTTAAATGTAGAAGGCATCCATAATTTCATTATATTCATTGCCAATTCTACAGCTGATTGCTATATGTGTTGTCATTAGTTGAGTCTTTTTGTTTCATTTAAACATAGCATCTCTTTCATTTTACAGCTCCTATATTTGGTGAGGAGGAAAGATTCTAGAATTAAAATAGCTGGAAAGGTGAAGATTAATTACCACCAAATTACAGTGGATGGTCCAAATGCCTTATTTATTTCCATAAGTAGATCCTAAGATGATCAGAATCACAAGAGCACCCATTCCTGTTGCATACACTAAACAAAACAAAACATAACAGAATGTTTTTAAAAAGAATAAATCTGATTTTTTCCCAGTAAATGCATGAAAACTGGCAGGACACAAAACATCAAATGGAGTCCTGTTGACTACACACTTTAGGCCAAGCATATAGAAGAATAAAGAATAAACAAGAAATAAATGTTGTTAAGAACTGTGTAGAAAAGCTTCTGTATTTCTTAATTCACAGGTCAGCCAAAACCAGCTTCAACCATGCTGTTTCACTTAAGATACCCTATTAACGCCCATCTAATTCTTTGGAAAAGACTGAACTAATGGAAGATTTTTTTTAAAAAGGTAGATGGCAAACCACTTCTGTAACAGTAAACTAAAACTGTATGGATGGATGCATGCATTCACCAGGAATAGAATGCAATGTGAAAATACTGTTAGATTTTTATGCTATTTTCTGCAGGAGTTACAGAAGTCAGCATAAAGCACCAGAATTTGAATTTCTATCTCTCACATCTTTTTATAGTGGAAATGTCTGGAATAGTCCTGAGAATATAAAATGGCTACAAATATGGATAATTATCATAAGATACGATAGCTGGAAGAACTGCTCTATATTGAAGGCACAGACTGCAGCAAATCCTTTGCACTTTAGACCAGCATATAGAGAAATAAAATGGAACACAAAGTAGAGTATACATATTGTAAAATAGACAGCAAAAGGAAATTGATCAATCTGCAGTACTTTGCACCAAAAACACAGCTAATAAATAATTATATTCCTACAGTGAAGAACACTGCATGACTGTGTAAAAATGCCTTATTAAATATATTTAATTTTACTAAATATAGCTTCTAAAATTGTGAGTGGGGAGAACATACCTATGCTATCTTTAAAATGATATCTCCGTGAGATTCTTTTCCACTGTTAGGTAAATTTGTCATCTGTAAACAAATTTAGCTGGAAGTCCAGTTATGTTCTTGTCATTTGAAAATAAAATAAAAATAATCATTCATGTTTCTTTTTTTTTTTCATTTGAAATAAACAATGCTAAACAATTACTTTGTTGCACAAAGTTTAGTGACATTTAGAACTGTTCTAGCTGGTTGCATACTTCAACTTTATAAACAGGTTTGTTTGGTTCTGCATTTAAATTTCTCTGGTTTATCTTAGAAGTCTGGCAGAAATTATTACAAGAATCAAGGAAATATCTTAATGGATTAACTGCTTTCATTCTTTATTCATTTGTTTTGTGAAGTACAAATATCAATTTGAAGGTTTACAGGAAAAATATATAATGTATCTCCAATATAAATTCCATTCCCCACCCCACAAAAATGTTGAATTTAGGGGAGGAGAGATGTCTCCTGAAATATTTCCTGCTTCCCTATTTGATTTCCCAGTGTTCAGTCACAGGATATTTATTGTGAGTGCAAAATGTTTTTAACTGAAACTTACAGTGTACTCAAACTGTTGCCATCTCCTCTTATCTCTATGTTACTTTGCTAACTCACACTCATAACATTTTATAACTTGCTTGCAGATGGATAAGATGAAATCAATTTTTGTAACTTTTTTGAAAAAGCAGCAAGATGAAAAAAATGACTAGAGGATTTATTTAATTTGAGTATACTGTAGTCCACTTCCCATTTTCCGATAAATCCTTGTCCTTTTGTTATTCAAAATTTGCTTCACCCATATGAAGTCATACTTGTGTAGAAGCCTAAATATTCTTTTAAAAAAGGCAATGATTGTACAACTAATAATATCATTTGGAACAATAGATCCAAATCCCCCATATTCCTTTCAGATATGAAATTTTGTAGACCTCTAGTATTTCTACTGTGTCATCCAGCAATACTTTTAGTAGAAACATATTATTGTTATTATTATAGGGTCATGCTAACAGATAATGAGTGGAATTCATTATGGTTAATTTTTAGATAGTACTTATTAAGTAACTACTCATTGATTACATGCCAGTTATCATTTTAGGCTAATTGGGCAAACTATCTAAACTTCCCCACTTGTACTTCTGAAAGTGTGCAAATAGGCCTTTGATTCAGAATCTCATATTTAAAGTGCCTGGTTGAACATAGGAAGTCACCATAGCAACAAATAGGCATGTACGTGAAATAAAAGAGATTAAAAGCACAGCTATAACATATTAATATTGAAAATGGAAACACAAACTTTATGTACCTAATATACATAAATAATTATATTTTCTATTTAGGTGACATGAACGAAGCAAGCTAGAACTAAGGAGATATTTCCTGACAGTCAGAACAATTAATCAGTGGAACGACTTGCCTCCAGAAACTGCGAATGTTCCAACACAGGAAGTTTTTAAGAAGAGATTGGATAACCATTTGTCTGAAATGCTTAGAGTTTATTACATGAGCCAGGGGTTGGACTAGATCATTTTTCTCAAGCTTCAAAATTAGAATGAAACTGGACTTCTGGTTTGCCAGGCTTCGGCGGCGGTGGCAATTCGCGATCCTGTGCGATCCCTGTTGCGCGAGCCGTCTTGGTGCCTCCGATACTGACGGGTCTGGAGAATAAGGCTGCCATGTAGAGGCAGCTGAAGATAGGGAGAATCTGGAGAGGGGTTTGGGGGTGTCGCAGACCCCCTCCTCACCCAGCATAACCTTCTTTTCTCAAGGCGGTGGAGCGGCGGTCAGTAATGGCCGCCACAAAGAAGTCGGCAGCTGGACAAGATTGTGCTAGAGGAAGAAGGAGAAAGAAGAATCAGGAGAAGTGAAAGTGCTGGATGAGCCGGGAAAATAACAACTCTTAAATACCCTGGAAACTGAATTGCTTGAATTGCTTGAAAGATACATTGTATCCCGAAGAAGATTGGAAAGCGGCGGAGAAAGCTGTCAAGGGGAAGCTTTTTTTTCTCTTCACTCTCCCACCCCATAGAAATAGCAGACAGAGACCTGGAAAATCTATTTGGGCACCGAAGGTAACTCAATTTGAAAGTTAAAGCCAAGGGATAAAGGATTCCTGGACATTGGATTTAACAACTTAAGAAATCGGAAAACCCGTATTGGAGGTATGGATTTCTGAACATTTAAAGGAAAATCGCTGTTGTAAGTAGGAAGGGAGAGGGAAAAAAATTGGAGCAGAATTTGAAAAAGGAGGAGATTGCCTAGAACTTTAAAGAAAGATATATCTTAATTGGAACTCTTTGATTAAACAGTAACCCCAGAAAGAGAAAGAGAAGAAAGAAAAAAAAAAGGATTAAAAGAAATAGTTTATTTGGATTCTTTCGTGACTTTGGAACTTTTGGGAATTGTTCTTGATTAAAAATACTTGGGTGGTTGTTTTGGAAAAAGTTTTTCTCTTCATGATGGCATTGCTTGTGGATGAACTAAAAATTGAATATAAAAAATATAAAAAAGAAGAACAAGGTGGAAAAGATACTTTGGGCACTCTTTTTCAATTTCTAGAAATGGCGGTATGTACTTATGAAAAATTGACTACGCAGCAGGACGACTGGGACAAAGAAGAAGAAGAAGCCATCTTTGGTGAACAATGGGTTCTTTTTGGGGAGGAGGAGAAAGAGGAAAGGAAAAAAGGGATTTTAAGGTTTGAAAAAACAATCAAAAAAGAGAAAAATGAGATGAAAAGTGGATACAAGGTTAGAAAACAACAGAAAGCGGGTAAGAAAAAGAAGAAAAGGGAGGAGCAGAGACAAAGGGTAAAAAGGGCAANCGGGTAAGAAAAAGAAGAAAAGGGAGGAGCAGAGACAAAGGGTAAAAAGGGCAAGGAGAAAAATAAACAAGAGAGAAAGGGGGGGATGAGAAGCCTTAATGGTGGGAAGCAAGATTTAAAGAAACAAAACTTATTTAGAGACAATGGGTAAATCTGATTAAAAAAGGGATTCTGGAAGCTACATAAGATTGTGTTTTTATATGTGTATTTAGAGTAAAATGTTTAAGATATAAGTGAGTATCAATATATAAGATTAGCTTTTTAATAGTATTGATAGTGGTTTTATATGCTTTTATTTTGTTATTGTAGTGTTTTTGCTTTTCTCCTAAAATTTATTGTGTAATTTTAGAATGTACTAAACAAAATCCCTATATAAGGTAAGTGTTATATTAAGTAGTATTATGTTAGGGGAAAGAGTCAAAGGCGTCACTCCAATCAGTGTAC
>BHEV01043346.1:0-12967 GCA_004319985.1 Emydocephalus ijimae
ACCATATGTGGTGGACTTGTGAGGAGGCCAGGAAATACTGGACTAGAATTCGCATATGGCTGGAAAAAATGACAAAGAAACTCATAGATTTGAAACCAGAGATTTTTTTTTATTGGGAATCTTACCTGATATATATAATAAAAACTTAAAGTATTTGATTGTAAATGTATTAACAGTGGCTAGGATTGTATTTGCTAAACATTGGAAGAGTGAGAAAATACCATTAGANGTTTTTGTCTGTCGTTAAAATCAATAAAACTTTTATCAAAAAAAAAAAGATTTCAGTTACAATGTATCCTCGGGAGTCTTTTCAAAGTTTCACTCTTAATCCTCTTTATTTTTCCAGGTGGCACTCCATTTTTCCATTATTCCAAGTCCCATCCTTTTGCCTTCACTCTTCTCCTTTTCAGGGCTTTAAAATGATTAAGAAAACATCTTTATTCTCCTTCTGACACTTAGATTTCAGCTTAAGGTTGCCTATTAGTGTCAAAATAGATCAATATAAATTTCTTTCCATACCATTTGTAATTGTCAATATAAAGGTAAAAAAAGAGTTTTTAACCTCCTTTTCTATCTCCTTTGCCGCTTAAAGATCTTCTTTCAGAAGTATCCCTCTAGTACTTTTAGATTCAGGTTACCTTGCTTAGATGTTCTCTGTTGTTTAGCCCGGTCTGTCCTGCTTTCCTCTTTGTCTTCCTCCTGCACAATCTTATCCAGTTTCTGACCACCACTGCAACTGCCTTCAGGGAGTTTAGACCAGCCAAGGAGAGATGCAGCTGCCCTCCAGTCACCTAGCAATCCCCTCCCTCTTCACCACCTCTGTGGGGTGGCTTCAGCCCCAAATCCAAAGGATCGGGATGCTACAGTGGCGAGCACAGATCGAAACCACGGATGATCGTGGATTTTGGTCTGTCGCTGAAGAAACCCAAACAGGAATTTCATCTTTTGGGAATTTTTATATATTTAAAAATTATATATATGTAACTCTAACGCTTTACATAAAATTGAGAAACATGAAAAGAAACTAGGAAAAAGGAGGGTTTGTATGATATATTAAAGCAGCGGTTCCCAATCTTTGCTGCTTGGCAGCCTGCTGAGAGGGAGAGGGGAGCTAGTGGACACACATGCAGCTCAATCTGCGTAAGCAGTGGGCTGGAACAAATGCAAAAAATTGCTCACTGGCCCATGCAGATTGAACTGTGTTCTCTGTATTAGTATAAAAAAGAAGATGAAAGGCAAAGAAGGGAAAAGAAAACTACATAATGAAGCAATTTCCAATTTTCTTCACACGTTGTTACAAGCATATTGCAATTTCCACTCTAAATTATGTATCATGGTTTTCTTTTCCTACAAACCTTTTTAATCAATAAATCCCAAAATCACCAAATTCCAATTTATCCATTTTCAGCAAAACACATATGGAGAAGTTTTCAGTCTTTTATAAAAGGAATTACTGCTCCCTTTTGGGGAAATTAAAAGTACTGTTAGAAGTGAATCATCACTACCTAAGTGAGGAACTAGACCCGTGATGGCGAAACTATGGCAAGCATGCCGTAAGTGGCATGCAGAGCCATCTTTATCAGCATGCAAGCCATCACCCCAGCTCAGTTCCACTGTGCATGCGCATCCCGCCAGTCAGCTGATTGTCAAGTATCTGCTGTGCATGCACAGAGGGCAGGAGGCATGTGGGAGATGTGTGCTCATGCACAGGAGGATGGGGGAGCACGGAAGGGTCACAAATGCATGCACAGGGGAGCATGGGGAGGCCACGCGCACATGTGCAGGTATAGGGGGGTCGTGCATGCATTGCATTATGGGTGCAGGCATGCATGTGCTCACACATGCGCACTTTTGGCATGCGACAACAAAAAGGTTAGCCATCACTGAACTAGACACTGGCTTGCATGAAGTTAACATGGAATTGAAGGTTGTTGGCCCTCTGCCTCCAAGAAAATGATATCTCAATATCGCCTGGGTATGACCCAAGTAGAATCCAGAGTACAAATTCCATATTCAGTTGGAACAATTTATATGTTTGTCTTTAAACCCATAGTAGCAATATTTTTGTCTATCTCTTATATTTCTGTTGTATGCATAACAGAGCTCAAAGACAAGTTTGGACAAGACAAAAGTGTTTCACTCTTCCTTCAGTATGCATTTTATTTTTTTAAGAGTTACATTAATAAAGCTTTTTTCCACATTGGATAAATGATAATGGCAAAATTAATGTTGATACTTTATACAAGTCTGAATTTAATTTTTATTTTATAACCCTAACCCTACTATATAACATAAACATATATTCACATATAAACAGTCAATAACTAAAGCAAAAATACATATGTATGTCTCTTTGAAATGACAAAAGAATTAGTATAAGTGATAGCGATAGCAATAGTTGATGTCAACTATTATCCATGTGTGAAATATTTTTTTTCCTCAATCCTGGCTTTCAATTTCAAACCTTACCACAGTACATACATTGCATCAAAAGACAGATCCTCCCTTGGAAGAGTTCATTACGGTCTTATCACATTGCATCAAAAGACAGACCCTCCCTTGGAAGAGTTCATTACGTTCTTATCACATTTGCTACTTTGCTTTCAAAATTCCATCCAATTCTTCACACTGTCATGCTGTCTTTCACAATGGCATCAATATATGGTTAAAGCTTTTATATGTATAAAAAGGAATGGATAGAACAATAGTGCTGCTATCTATGGAGATCTAGAGAGAAATGTTAAGAAAAAGAATTGAAAGTGCAATAATACACAGCTGATTACTTTTAAATAGAACTTCAGTGATGCACTCAAGTGAATCATTAAGAAAGAAGTATTAAAATGTTACATAGGTATTTATATTTAAAATGGTAGATGGAAATTATTCAAATTTAAACATTCAATTTTTTTCAGCAATTATATGTCACGTAGGCAAAGGGCACAATTTTCACACTAACCTACCTAAAAGGGCTGAGACTTTAAAATGGGTCAGCCTGTCCATCCATCCTTTTGATTTCTCTAGCCTCTTTTTCCTTTCCTTCTGCTCTTAATTCATGGACTGTTGGCAGATGCTCTCACACTCTCCTCTTGTTCATGCCTTCTGCCATATGGCCTGTGTGTGCTTGGAGCAGCCTAATCCACTTTCTCTTGATAGCCATCCTCTTCATTTCTCCTTCAAAAACTATTCTTTTTACAGAGAACTCTTGATTTGTTTTTATTTACACCATGTCAGATATACATTACTTTCAAAGAGGCTTCTAGGAAAAGAAAACAATTAAAACAAAACAGCAATTAAATAATTCCACAAAGGGGCAATAAGAACAAGTTAGTTATGCTTTACATGATGCAATCTATTTAATGGAACTGTATACTATAAGTTCCACTGATCTGAGAAAAGTTCACTTAAGAAAGAAATACAACATGGCTGGAATAGACTAGGAAATGGAATGAGACAAAATGCCATGGCCAGCTTGCCACTGCCAAGTCACTTCTGCCAGCAGTCAGATGAGCAGCCAGAGAGTAGATAGGCAGAAAAGTGAGTGGGTGGGGAAAGCACAGAGTGCATTGAGATGGGTGGCATTTTCTTTTCTTTTTTTTTGAAAATAATTTTATTGGTTTTATACAAACAAACAAGACAAACAAAACATTAAAACATCGACTCTCTTATGTACATACAGTGTGTCGGTTGGTTCATCAGTTTTGTGCATTCATTTTGTAGTCTCAATTACAGTTATGTTACATAACAACTCATATTGTCAATCCAAACTTATACATCCTAATATCGACATTAAAAAATCATTTGACTATACTTTTAATCATTCGTGCTTTTTGAGATAACAATACTTTAAGTAATTTATTCTATAACAAATCACATAATCATACTAAATCTATCCTAAAAACACTTTATAAATATAATGTCAAATAACAAAGGCGAAAGAAAAAATAAAGATATTCCTTGCTGTCTAACATTCTAAATATTCTATTATCGTACTTAGTCATCTAGCCGTTGATAAAAAAGACCCTAAATTTCATAAAATTTAAGAAAAGAGGAGTGGTTCTATACATTAAAGAGGTTATCCCAGCAAAACTGATCTACACAGATGAAGACGGAAGAGTATTAATGGTGGAAATAATGGACAATAATATAAAAATACTCTTGATTGCAATTTATGCTCCGAATGATAAACAAGAAGAGTTTTATAAAAAACTACACATGAAAATAATTGGACTGGACTATGTTAATATAATTATGATGGGAGACTTTAATGGAATTGTGGACAATAAATTGGACTATATAGCAACAACAACAAATCAAAATAGAAAGACTCTCCCTAAATCTTTTTTTAAAATGACAGACGAATTAACTTTAAAAGATATTTGGAGAGAAAGAAATGTTAACAATATACAATATACTTTTTATTCAAATAGACATTTATCATGGTCCAGATTAGATATGATTTGGATCTCAACAGAATTAATATCTAATATTCAAGAAACAAATATTGAAACAAGTACTTGGGCAGATCACAGCCCAATGACAATTAAATGGAAGGGACAAAAAAAAAGATCGAGATGGACATTAAACAATACTATCTTAAAGGAGATGGGTGGCATTTTCATAACCCTGCCATATATGCCACCATGCCAGGCTCTGAATGGAAGAGACCAGAGACGGCAGTGGTGGCAGTGAAGTAGGTAGTGGGGAAGAGGCAGCACTTTTTCACACTCAATGCCAACTGTGCCAGACTCTGAACCAGTTGCAGTAGCAGTGATGCCATACTTGAAGCTGCTGATACAATGTGTCAAAATAACTAAGAAATGTTATCTATTCCCAATAAATGATATTGCAGTGCTTATTTAATCATAAAGGTAAGAAATTACTACTTTTTCTAGCTTTGTACAAAAACCATAAACTAATCACAGTATTTTTAAAAATCAGACTTGTCAAGTGGTAGCTAACCAGGATCCAATCTGAATGTCAGTCACCAGAACCAAAAGTTTGTTCTTCCAAGCTTTTGGCAGTTAACCAATACATACAAATCAATGAATATAAAATCCATCAAACAGAAATAAAATATAAAGCTGATGAGTTAGCTGAATGAATTTTTGTGAGGGTTGATGTAAGAGTATTTTACATCCTACATTTTTATTCTTATCTGTTATTAAATTATGTATTTGCTCAGTGTCCAAGATATATGTGCCTATTGCAAGAGTTGTTAGCCTTCTGAGGCCTGGAAAATTCAAAATGTAACTGTATAGAATAGTTTATTGTAGGATATACCTTTCCTATTGCCCTGAATTAACTCCATCTTCCTAGGCTTTGCACATTGATGTAGCCACGTAAGAAAGTCTGACAAATAAAAGTGGCATTCAATCTTTGCCTCTCTCCAAAGTTCTTGTGCTGTCTCAATGTGGTTGCTGCCTCTTCTGGTTGCTGCCAAGCTCTAAAGCTAAGCTCCAGGTAGGAATCATACAACAATGGGCTGTTAGTACTGTATCTTGTAGTCCTGGTAATTGACTGATAGTTGCTGTAATAGTCATACACTGTTCTTATGTTCCTGTAATAGTCATACATTTTAGACTTGCCAATTCTTTGTCTCCTTGTTGTCTTGTTTGTTTATCTTTTACACTCACACATTTATAGTTGCCACATGCCTCACACATTAAGGATCTGGATAGGATGATGGCCTATGGATGTTGGTACATTTGCAGAAGCACCAGAGTATGCCTCAATTAGCCAGACATTTGGAATGCTGGAATAAATGCTTGTGAATATACTGTGAGTGAGAAAATGAATTAATAAACCCAACTCTGTACAAGTTTCTGGGTTTGTAAACATTTATGGCCTTTGAGAAAAAGCATGAGCTAAGGCTTGGAAAAGTGGGGGCGGGAAGCATTTCTGCCTGGCAGTGTCTGCATTTCCCAACTACAAATAATAACTCCAGCTTTATTCCTCCACAATTATAAATTATTGTTATTTTCTAGAGAAACTATGTGAATTACTTAGAGGAAAGAAAGAAATACATGCAAGAAAACTTAAAATTAGGATTAGCAATTCCAATACAACAATCTTTTCTCTATCATAATATGCATAACTAAACAAGACATATATATTCAAAATTAATGGAGTCATGTCTTGATTAAATATCTGTTCAGTAATTAAGACAATTTAAGATATACATAGGACAAGGCATTTGGGAGCACCACATATTTTTAGTGATGCACTTTGCACCAACATACTAAATGAGGGCTTTAATGAGGCAGTTGAATACTGACATGATTACTTAAATTGATTAAATGGAGATGTTATTTAATCTTACCCTACAACTCAAAAACAATGAATTTAGTTGATACCTTCTCCCTTTATTTTTGGTTTTCTCCAATATTTGACAATGTAATGTAAAGCTATAACCACTTGGTTGTGAAAATCTTATGTTGTCATGGAAACTAACATGAGTTGCTATGGAAATTACTATGACCAATTTAGTTCTAATCTTCGCCACATGATAAAGCCAACAAGAACTGGCTGCTTGAGGAAACAAAGCATTTGGACTTATCTTCTAACAAATCTAATAGGAACTATTTCATGCCTTCCTGGGCATATACTACGAGAAAAATATACCTCAAGTCTATGCATATTGTTAGCTGTCAAGGTCATGTTTCAATTTATTTTGTGATATGTTCACTTTACTGTCAGTTGTTACTCTGAAGCAAAAAGATATGAAGCCAAACGAAGGTTTAAAATCTTTGTAAGATGGAAGGTAAAAAAACAAAAGGCAAATGTTCTTAGCTTGGAACAAACCAAACCCATTTGTAACGTTGCACCAAAATCATTTATAAACTGTATTCTGACAGATCAAAACCCTAAATATTTCACTTATTCTGACATAATGAAGTATGGAGTGATAACTACTCTAATTTTTTATACAGAAAACAAAGCAACAGTACAATACAACTTAGGAATCACAGCATGCAAAAAGCAACTACAATGGATTCGCTTCAATGCCATGTTCATATCCTTTCTCTGATTCTTAAGATAAATTTCTTTTTTCTACACATACTTGCTTTCTGCACAAAAATACCCCCAATAGTATTGCAACAGAAGTTACTTACCAATCAGTGCATTAGCACAAAATATACATTTGACTACATCTCAATTGTTTCTGCCAATATACTAAAATACAGGCCACCTACCTATGAACCCAATTAATAAAAGCAGTATTGTTTGTATTTAGCAGCCTCAAAGATCATAGCAACATTATATATACATTATACACAATTTTGCATTTGAAAAAGTACCCAAAGAAAAATGTGGAACCCACAAGAGCACATTTTCTTACAAAATCAAGAAATGCTAAAGTCCCTGCACATTTAAACTAAGTGATTTCAGCCTCCTTTCCTACAGAACATGCTGAAGCAAGCAACATGTGTATCCAGCAACACTTGAGGCAGGCTAAAACCCTGTTCCCACAACATGTCCCTAAGCAGTTTGAAGTGATACAAGTTGCTTTATTGGGCAAAATGTGTTGCTTATTGCTTTGATGAAGAAAACCAGATCACAAAGAAATTGCTCTAACTTAAACTGCCCAGATCTGCCATTTAGATGTTGAAACATGTTGAGCCTGAGACATTTATATATTCCTAATACCCACCTTTTCAAAATTCTGGTGTCTCCCAAATTATATACAGTATGAACTGGAAGCAGGAAAGAGAATAATATAAGCAGTTGGTGATAATCTCAATGTACTTCAGGTCCCATTAACTGTTAGTTAACATATTACTATAAGAAGAAAGGCTTGCTTTAGAGCAGGGGTCCCCAACCACTGGTCCGCGGACTGGTATCGGTCCGTGGGTCATTTGGGACTGGGCCGCCTACTTTGTTTCGGCGCCATCTTGTTCCGACATGCTGGATCGAGCGCTGGTTTTGACGCCGTCCCTCAGCCTCGCTTGACCAAAAACGTCAGCTCCATGCCGTGCGTGACTAGAGAAAAGGGAAACGTGGTAGCCGTGGAGAAGCTGCTCTCCCTAACAAAGAGGCTCCTGATTCGCCTGGCTTACGCCAGGAGTTCTGCGAGGCTCTGGTGAAGGGAGGCTACGCTGCTGCCGATTACCTACGAACTCCCTCACCCTCTTTGGAAGTGGCCGGCAACCTGGTCAAGGCTTATGAGAAGCTCTTCTTCAATCGCCTCACTGACACGCGGCTACAGGCCACTCAGGTGAGCGGCAGGAAATGGGAGCTGGGCAGCCACAGACCAGCCGTCTCTCCGTCTGACGGGCTCGGCAGAATCTCTGCCTCCCAGCACGCTTGGTCTTCTGCCCGCAGGCTTCCCCGACCCCTTGCCAAGCGGGTTTTCCACCCCAGCCCAGCAGGGCCCTCGCTGCCTTCCCCTCGACTGGCTGGCCGGGCTCCTTGGGCAACCCAGCTGCCTCGTGCCAAGAAGTGCGCTGCCAGGTGGGGGCCACATGGCGCAGGAGCTGATCCGGAGCTGATCCACACCTGACCAGCTGGAAAGGAAGGGTGTACAGCGTTGGTTCTGTGCGTGCAATTTCTTGGCTTTATTGGAGTCTAGTCTTGCATTTATACACATTTTTAGTAATCCTCCAACATTGGTTAACTTTGGTTTCTGTTTAACTTTCATTACTGTTTAGCATAGTAATTAATACAATTAATTATCTCTAGTCAAAGTCTATGTTATTGCTACTGGAAGATTCTAATACATTTTCCCCATTGGTTTGCCATCCAAGATAAGAACATTCCTGCAATTACAGCTCTACACCTCTCGCTCTCATCTGGCTAATCTCATCTAGCAAGCTAGCCCTCGCAAAATGAGCCAGAAACAGAGTTCACTGGAGAGTTTTTTGGGAAAGGGTAAACGAGACAACGATGAGACAGCAGAAGGGTCACAGACTGCCTGAAAAAAAGAAAGCGGCATTTAAAAGAAAATACCAAGATTCCTACCTGAGTTATGGGTTCATCGCAACAGGTGATTCATAAGCCCCCCACCCATTCTGTGTAATATGCGGTGACAGACTTGCTAATGAAGGCATGAAACCATCAAAACTGTGCTGCCACCTGGAGACAAAACACACAGCATTGAAAGAAAAGCCCTTAGAATATTTTGAAAGAAAAAAACGGGAAAATGAAAGACAGAAACAATTATTGAAGGCCACTACTTCAACAAATGTGTCCGCGCTAAAAGCATCATTCCTGGTCGCGGACCGCATTGCTAAAGTTAAGAAGCCCTTTACTATTGGGGAAGAATTGATTTTGCCTGCCACAAAGGACATTTGTGGTGAACTTTTCGGATAGGCTGCAGTGAAAAAGGTTGAAAACATCCCCCTTTCGGCGAGCACCGTAACAAGAAGAATTAGTGAAATAGCAGAGGACATCGAGGCAGAGTTTCTTGAGAGGATTAATGAGTCACCATGGTACGCGATTCAGGTGGATGAATCTACAGATGTTGACAACAAAGCAATATTGCTCGTTTTTGTGAGATACATTTTTCAGGAGGATATACATGAGGATTTGCTATGTGCACTATTTCTATCAACTAACACCACAGTTGCAGAGTTATTCATGTCCTTGAACGAGTACATATCTGGGCTTAATTGGTCTTAATTGGTCGCACTGTGTCGGTGTATGCACGGACGGAGCGGCTGCGATGACTGGGTGGCTTTCAGGTCTGACAACGCGAATCAAGGAGGTCGCCTCTGAATGTGAGTCCACAGACTGTGTCATCCATAGGGAAATGCTGGCAAGCCGAAAAATGCCACCTGAGCTTAACAGCGTTTTGCAAGCTGTGGTAAAAATTATTAACTACATAAAAGTACATGCCCTGAATTCACGTCTGTTCGAACAGCTCTGTGAAGAAACGGATGCAGAACACAGACGACTTCTCTTGTACACAGAAGTGAGCTGGCTTTCAAGAGGCAAATCGCTGGCAAGAGTTAAGAGTCACCGCAGAGATTTTTCTTGGAAAAACAGTCACCACTGGCAGCATACTTCAGTGACTGATTGGATCTTGAAACTTGCTTACCTTTGTGACATTTTTAACCTGCTCAATGAACTCAATCTCTCACTTCAGGGGAAAATGACAACCGTTTTCAAGTTGGCAGATAAGGTTGCAGCATTCAAAGCCAAACTGAAGTTATGGAGACAGAGAGTGAACACAGGGATATTTGACATGTTTCACATAGTAGCAGGGATTATGGAAGAGACTGAGTTTGGACCTTCATTCACCCAGTTAGTACGTGATTACCTGTTGCAGCTTTCAAAAGAGTTTGAGCATTACTTCCCCACCGCAAAAGACCCCAGGCTGGGGAAGGAATGGATCCAGAACCCATTTGTGAAGAAGCCAGGGAAATTAACTTTAAACCTACAAGAAGAGGAACAACTACTTGAAATTGCAAATGATGGTGGCCTTCAATCCATGTCTGAAACAACTTCAAATCTCTTTTCATTCTGGAGTAAAGTCAAAGCAGAACATCCTGACATTGCCACAAAAGCACTGAAAGTCCTGCTTCCATTTTCAACCTCTTATCTTTGTGAGGCGGGGTTTTCTGCATTGACAGCAACAAAAACAAGACTACGGAGTAGACTGGATATAAGGAGTACAATTCGAGTGTCACTGTCTCCTATCACCCCCAGATGGAACCGTCTACTTGCAGGAAAACAAGCCCAGAGCTCCCACTGATTCTACATTTGAGTTGATATTATAGTGTAATTTTAAGTAAAATAAGAAATTAATTAATTTATTAATTAATTAAAAAATTAATTAATTAATTAATTAATTAATAAAAAAACCTAGCTGGTCCTTGAAAAAGTGTTTCTGTGTGAAACCGGTCCCTGGTACAAAAAAGGTTGGCAACCCTTTGACAGCAAAAATGGAGCTCAGGGAGGGGCCACATGCAGCCCTCTTGAGCTCCGTTTATGGCTGGGAAAGCATTCTGCAATCCTCTGTCAGCGAAAATGGAGCTTGCAAGAGCCATGTGCGGTGCTCCCAAGGTCCGTTTTCGCTGGAAGAGGCACCATGGGCCAGTCCTTCGCTGTTTCCAGGGCGGTCTTGTGCGCCAAATTTGGTCCCCAGGCTTTGAGTTTGATACCCCTGCTTTAGAGAATATTTAATAAAATGGATATAAACTTAAATATAACACATGTACACCATTTTTTTCTTTCTACTTCTTTTGATAAAACTATGGGGATCAAAACTTTTGTAAACTGAATATAGAATTTTGATACAGGCAACACAGATGTAAGATAAATCAACTATGATACAAAGCAGTTCTATACATTTTAATCTTAATCTTAAATATGTATAAAAAAAGGAAGCACAAACACAAACAAGAAAATATCTAAAATATATGGGGCATTAGCTTACTTATTACAGGTAGTCCTGACCCTGAAATTTCTGTTGCTAAGAAACACAATTGTTAAGTAAGCTTTGTCCCACTTTATGACTTTTCTTGCCACAGTTGTTTAGTGAATCACTTCAGTTCATAAATTGGTAACACAGTTGTTAAATTTTTGAATCCATTGACTTTGTTTGTAAGAAGATCATAAAAGGTGATCACATAACTCCAGAACATTGCACCCATAATAAATATGTATGTATGTATGTGCATGTGTATATATGTGTGTGTGTGTGTATTAAATAAGCAATTGCCAAGTGTCTGAATTTTGATCATGTGACATTAAGATGCTGCAACAGTCATAAGTGTGAAAACTAGTCATAAGTCACTTTTTTCAGTCCCATTGTAACTTCAAAAGATCACTAAACAAATGGTTGTAAGTTGAGGACTACCTTTATTCCATCAATAAAATAATTATTTCAAGATACGCTAATCGCAAATTTTACGCCTCTGTATATATTCAATCTTTCTTTTATAATGATGATGGCTGATAGTTCAAAGATCTTTCTCTAAATACTGTGCTATCCAAGCACGTTTGTTCAGACAAGATGCAATGTAGCATAAAATTGACACCATGCCAATAGTGTCCAATAAGGGCAGGTTGAAGAAATGATGAGGTCAATGATCCTACTCAATTCACTAACCTAGCCAAGAAAAAGTCAAAGACCAAGTTGTTGCAAAATGGAATTAATGACAATCTCAAAAAGACTTGAGTTTGACAAACCTATTAAACCTACCACATATTTATAAACTTCCAATTCAGGTCAACATAACTTAAATACTGCATGACTGGATTATGTTCATTTCTTAGTTATTAACTATCCTGCCATCAGAAAGACAATGTGAACCTGAATGAGCATTTATTATGTCACCAAATCTAATATCGTGTTTCTCACATAATAAGGCCGGGCCTTATTTTTTTTTGAGCCCCCCAAAAATGGCTATGCCATCTTTTCGGGGGTGACTTAATTCCCCCCTTTGTATCCTAGCCAACAGCCGCTCCTAACGGGTGATCATGGCGAAGCGCAGAGAGCTCCCTACTCCCACCTTTGCTGCAGACACCTTTGGCACCCGCCGCTGTTGCTTTCCCTTCTGCCCATTCCACCGCCACATTTGGAGCTGCCGCTTCCATGTTTGGAGTGCCGCCGCCATTTGGAGCTCTAAACGTGGAAGTGGCAGCTCCAAACATGACAGCAGGCGATCTTTTTATTTTGGTCCGCACAAAGTTCAGAGCGAGCAAGAGAGGGAGACTGCGATGCCTCCATCCGAGATGGCAACCTCACTAGTGGATCACAATGTGGCTGGAAGCCTGAATCGGCAGGATACGATGGCAATCTTTTTGGAACGAGAGGAAAGGGAGAGAAGAGTTGCGAGGCGTAATTTGCAGGAGGAAGTGGGTGTACCCCACAGCAGCGAGCCCAAGGAAGAAGGGCCGGTAGGCAACGGAGAGCTCCGGAAGCAGCCTAGATACGCGCCCGGGAAGAGGCGCAGATGCTGCCTTGTAGTCCCCAAACCAACTCCAAACGCGAACGTGTTCCAAACGTGAAGCCGGTCGCTAA
>BHEV01043348.1:0-16036 GCA_004319985.1 Emydocephalus ijimae
ATGTAAAAGGCATACAGTTTCTCCAGCATATGAAAAGGCATACAGTTGTTACATTTGAATGCTTCATAATTACAACAATGGAAAAGTCAGAAGTCATGGAGATTTCAGGTAGAAACAACTCAAACTTAAACAACAATTATTTTAATCACATGGTGATTTTTTTTTCTTGTGTTGAAATTAATCAGCCTCTCCCTCTCCCACCTTGCAGATCATAAGGGAACAGATGGTTTCCAAGACTGTAATTTCTGGGGATTTTAAACAATACAACCATATTCTGTAATAGAAGGCATTTGATCCTTCATTTGATGGTTCCTAGAAAATCCCTTCTTTAAAAAATTCATGAGAGGATTTGAGTGGTAATTTAAACAGCTGGTGATTTCATTGCTCAGCTTATTTCTGTCTAACATATATCATATATAGAGTGAAAAACCAACTGAGAGAAGAAAATGGAAAAGGAAGAATTAGATTTTCAACATAGGCCAGGATTCCAGGTCCAAATAGAGACTACACAGTGTGAAATAACATTTCTAAAATGTCTCTTAAATATAAAAAAGATGTCTTTATCTCAAGAACTCAAGCATTACTGTGCCATTATTTGTTTCTCTGTTGACACTACAGAAACATTTTGGGTAGAAGAAGGGAAGGACAGAAGGATACATAGAAAATCCAGACTCCATTACCACAGTCAGTGAATATAATGTTTATCAGTCAGATCATAAAATCCATAGAGGAGGTGGAATTGCTATCTTCTACAAAAAATACCTAAATCTAAAAAAGATTCAAATTACACAGGAATTTGCTCTTCCAGAGGCCATCGTGAACTGTCCTTAAATACTACAATCTGCTTCTTACTATGCTACAGTGCCCCTGATTATGACATAGTTCATGCAAACAAGATAACTTCACTGCTAACTTCACTGCTGGGATGCCTCTTGCCCTCACCCTCTTATTTTCCTTGGTGACCTCAATCTACCTCTTATAAATTGGACCCTAAATGAATGTACATCCAAACCCATACATGCAATGCAGTACAATATTTTTTACTACATAGGACTGGATCAATTAGTAACTAACAACACTAGACTCAATAACTGCCTTGGCCTTATCTTCTGCATATTCAATATATGGCCTACAAATACAAGAACCCTTTTCAAACAGTGACCACAGTATGATTGACTTTTATCTCAATTTACGCCCTCACAAAAAAGATCATAATGATGGACCCCCAAAATACAACTTCAAAAAAGCCAACTATGATCTCTTAGATGCTGACCTATCATCTCTTGATTGGCACATTCTGTTCTCTAGCTGTAATACTAGGTAGAGTATTCCAGCCACTGACCACTCTTGTTGCTGAAGTCGTATTGACTGCAATCAAGTTTGGTGTGGTTAACTTTGAGTTTGTATCTATTGTTTGCTTTTGTATTGTTATGGTTGAAGCTAAAGTATTCATTGACCGGTAGGACATTGCAATATATGATTTTATATACTACCTAGATCAGACCAAGGACAGCATAGTTCTAGGTTTTCAGTCTAGAATTTTTAGTCTGGTGGCATAAGGTATTCTGCAACAAGTAGAGGAGTGTACAACTCTTCTTGTGAAATATTTCTGGACTTTCTCAACTTGTGTTAATATCAAATATATAATGTGGGTTCCAGACTGATGAGCTGTATTCAAGTATTGGTCTGGGAAATGTTTTGTATGCCCCAGTTAGTAGTGTGATATTACCAGAGAAAAAGCTTTGTAGGATTAAGTTAACAACTCTTAGTGCCTTTTTGGCTATGTAGTTACAGTGAGTTCTAGCATTTAGGTCATTAGAGATGAGTATTCCAAAGTCCTTGACAGAGTTTGGTTCATCAACAAGGTCTTGAATATTCAGCTTGTATTTTATTTTCTGTTTTTTTTTTTTTGCCAATATGTAAGACAGAGCATTTATTTGTTGAGATTTGAAATTGCCATTTGTTTGATCATTCTAATACATAGTCGAGGTCTTTTTGAAGGGTAACAGTATTGTCTGTGGTATTGAATAGCTTTACATCATCAGCAAAGAGAACACAATTGCTCTTAATATGATCACAGAGGTTATTTATGTAGAGTATGAAGAGGGTTGGTCCTAGAACACTGTCTTGGGTGACTCCTCTGTTGACAGGTACAGAAGTTGATAAGACACTCCCAATTTTGACCATTTGTTGTCTGTTTGACAGGAATGCTTCTATCCAGTTATGCAGTTGTCCAGAGATACCATAAGATTTTAGTTTTAGTAGTAGTTTGTCATATACCACTGAATCGAAGGCTTTACAGAAGTCTATGTAGATTGCGACCCTCAGTTTGAGCTTCTTTGATGACAGACCGAAACCTCATCTCTCTGAGGCTTTGATCCGTGCTCGCCGCTGGAGCACCCCAAGCTGGCTGGTTTCAGGGCTAAGCCACCCCGTAGAGGTGGTGAAGAGGGGGGAGACTGCCTGCAGGGTTGAGGAGAGCCACATCTCTCCTCCCCAGCTGGCCATTACTCCCTTTCCCAAAGGTGGTTGTAGCAGTGGTCAGAAGTGGCCACCACAAAGAAGAACTCGACCAGAAAAGAATGTGCAGGGGGAAGATAAGAAGAGAAAGTTTTGGTTGACTGGTTCAAACAGCAAAAGCAACAAATAAGGTACCCTCGAATTTAAACTTAACAACATTGTTCCCAAAGAAGATTTTGAAGCTGTGAAGGAGAGAGAGAAAGGAAAGGATTGGGTTTTTTTTTCTCCCCTTCCTTATACTGACAGCTAAGAGACTTAAGCAAGAAACTGAAAAAAAAAATCCACTTTGACATTAATAGGCATCTAAGCTGAAAATAAAAGTCAAAGGGATAAATAAAGATTTCTGGACATTTAAAAGTTTTTAAAAGCTGGAAAGGAGAAAAAAAAGAATAGAAGGGCAGGATCTGGAAAAATGGAGGAGACTGCCTGGAATTAAGGAATGGAACTGTAATTAAAAGGAACTTACAGTGAAATTTTAACAAGATTCCTCAAAGATACATTTTAATGGAAACTTGGTAACAAAATAATAGAACCCCAGGAAGAGAAAGTGGAAAAAAGAAGCAAGTAGAAACAGCCTTGGATTATTTGGATTACTTGGTGATTTTTGGTTTTTGCATCTAGATGACTAAAATTAACTGGGTGGTTGTTTAAAAGTTTTTAAAATGGTATCACTCTTAGAAGAACTGAAAACGGAACTTTAAAAATGGAAAGAAGATGCATTAGAAGGGAGAAGTTCTTTTGGCTTTGTGTTTCTCTTCTTAGAAATGGAGATCTGGAACTATGAGAAGCGACAAGAAATGCTTGCAGAACAAGAAGGTTGAGGCAAAGAAGAAGCCATCTTTAATGATCAAATAATTTTAAGTGAGGGGAAAAAAGAAAAGGGGGGAAAGAGAGAGAAAGGTTTAAGATTAGAAAAAACAACCAAAAAGAAGAACAATTTGAAAGATAAGTATAATATTAGAAAGCAACAGAAGAGGCGATTACAGATGAGACAGTTAGAAGTAAAGAGACGAGGGGGTAAAAAGGGGAGGGAGGAGAAGAGGGGGAAGAAGGCAAGGAAAAGAAGTTGTAAAAGACAGAAACAAGAAATGGAGAAACAGGGAAAAGATATAAGAATTGTAACCATAAGTTCATTTGGAGATAATGGGTGAAAATTTAAATGTAAAAGGGATTCTGCAAAGGTACATAAGATAGCTTTGTTATATTACAAATAGAAATAACTTTAGAAAATATGATGATGAATAAAATATTTATTGTAATGCAGTGGGATGCTTGTTAATAAATAAATGAATTAAAATGATTGAGAGAATTAAAAGGGAACATTTTTAATTATTAGTAATGATTTATAAAAATGTAAGTGAGAAATATGGAAAAAAAAAAAGAATTAACTATGGAAAGTTTATAAGTGGTCCCAAGGAACAATGATATTCAATTGAAAAGAAATGTTAAAGATGTTAAGATTTTAATGCATATTAATGATAGAATTTAATTGGAATGGAATGTGTTTTATTTACATATATATATATAATTTTTTTCTTTTTAAGAATATAGTGTCTATTTTAAGAATGTACCAAGCAGAATTTGATTGGAAGTTATGTATTATATTGAATGCTATAATCTTAAAGCTGTATACTGAAGCTTAAATAAGAGCTTGAATGGATAAAATTAAAGGATATAAAGATGTCATACTCTAATTGGTAACTACAGGGAAAAATTTGTTTAATAAGAAATGTGAAATTGTAACAGGACAAACAAAAGTATAATTATTTGAATTGAGATAATCAAAACAAAGTTGAGAAAATGAGAAGAGGGGAAAAACTATGTAGAAAATATAAAATGGTAATAAGATATGGAATAGAATATAAAAATGAGCATGAAATTGAGTTTTTTGTCTGTATGAAGAAGTGATAACCTGGGACCATGCTATTTTCAAAAAAGATGTTTTATTTGTATTTAGTTTTTGTGAAAACCCAAATAAAATTTTCAAAAAAAAAAGTCTATGTAGATTGGATCTATTGCTTTGCCTTGATCAAGTTGTGTAGGTTTTTAATTTGCTTGACCTTTTTCTAGTTTTCTATATGATCCTCTTTTAAACACACACACACGGTGGGGGGGGGGAGAGAGTCCTTAAATGGTAACAAGTAAAAAATCTACTTCTTGTAGAAAAACTACTTCAATTTGAACTGAAGGCTCTTTAATTAATTATATGTCTTTTATTTTTTCAAACATTTGCGCATATAAATTTTATCGGCTTTTTGGTTACTACAATCTAATTAAAAACTGTTTTGATTCTGTAAGGAAGAAGAAATCTCAGCTAAGAAGCCTACAAGCTAAATATTTTTACATTCTACTTAAATCAAGACTTTTACTATCCCAAAAGTTAAACTTCATTTTTTAAAAAATACTCTTCCAAACAAATATCTTAAGTCTGGACTCTGAATATTGGAATGACATATGATTGCTAAAGGGATCCTTGGTGCTTTTTGAGCTTGTGACTAGCACTGATGATATTACCTAATTTGGATAATGAAATGTCCACAAGAAAATAACCAAGTTTAGAGAGCATAAAGGACCCTCATTTCAACCCTAAGCTGTTTTTCTTTATTGATATGGTTGGAAGAACTATCTTGATCTTCTTGTGTTCTGTAATGATTGCACTGTTCTAGAGCTATAACCCTTTGTGTCTAGTATGTTCTTGGACACGTTACAATATTTTGATGATGAGCAAAGATAAGAAGAAATTTCTAATGAAATTAGAAGAAAAAGTACAGAGAATACAATATAGGGTGATCTTTCTTGGATGAAAGTACTAGTTTTGAAAGTATCACAATTAGTATGGAGTTCAATTTGACCTTTAAGTAAGACAAAATGTCCATCCAAGAAAAATAGAAATATTTGTGATTATATACCACATACTATTATTTTTATCTGAAGCTAGGACAAGGGATTTTAAATTGATTTTCAAATCATTATCTTTCTGCAGAAGTTCAATTTTGATTGTTGTTTATGCGAGCACAAAATGTTAGATGGATGGTTGCATCAGTGAAAGATTCAAAGGATATAGCCTCAACTCTCATCCATTTCTTCAAAGATTGGAATTATATCTATATATCATTGATCATATACTTTCTTTATTGTTCTATATGTTATTTTCTGAGAGGAAATATATTACATGAAAGAAAAAGATAGATAAAAGTCAAGTTCGCATTTTCCAAATCAAGCTGATTCAGACAATATATTTATAAAAAAGAATGCCCCTTCTGATTTTATGATATTCCAAGAGATGCCTTAGGCATCTGTTGCTTAGAGTTCCTTTAGGCAGTTTTGCATTGAATAATTACAAAACTATGGTTTTCCAGTTTCTAATGATAATCTAAGTACACTATACTATAGTGCTTAAAAGTTTATGAACATTTGAATTTTTCATATTTCTGCTTAAATATAATTTATGTGATCTGTTCTCCATACAATAAAAAACTAGATAGCTGAAATAAATTAATGACTAAAACGTTTTGACTTATTTGTTTAAATTGGATAATTTTTATCTAGTTTAGACTTGTGTGGAAGAATTCAGAAACTTGTAAATACAACTATAATTACACTAGAGGTTATTTGATAATTGCCACAATATTTTTATTGATGGGGCAATATTGATGGGGCATTCCATTATTATCCCTTTATAGAAACTTTACTGAATTTATAAATATGGAGACTGGATATAATTTATCTGGAACAACTAAGAACAATTAATTATTCACTTCCATTATTTTATTCAATGTAAAACTATAAAATGGGCAATTTTAATACTTTTAATTTTCCTGTGAGAAGCAGGAAAACATTGATTTATATCACTGATTGGATTGAAAAATCATTTTTTTCTATTTGATTATTTAATTTATTCATAAAATTGATTTGACTTGATGTGAACATTTTAATAAAATCTGATTGATTCTAGTTGGACTTTAAAACTGATAGCTGTTTTGCATAGTGAAAATAGCATCCAAACCTCTAAATAGATTGGGAGAATCCAGTTCAATTCAACAATTCAATCTGACAGTTTGATTCAACTGTGTTTTGGACAGTTGATTCACTTCAAGATAAATGCCTTTGAATAAAATCACTAAGTTGAATTTTGCACTGCACTGTTCATGACCCAAACTAAAATAATAATAATCTGGAGCTTGGAATGGCAAATATCCAGATACAAATTAACAGTCTGAAAAGGAAAATAAAACTAATTGTGCAAACTGATAAATATTAGTAATGCAGACTTCATAAAACAGATTCTTTAAACAACTCTGAATTAAATATGCAGCATGCATAGAAGCTTATAGTCCTATTTTTCCTAATCAATAATGTATAATTTTATTTAAAAAAAACACAACTGATCCCAAGGCAAATCTGATTCCAACATGGGATTGGTTTTCTGTCCTGATGAAAAAAATACCTCCTACATTTTGTGAAGCCCATCAAAGAAAGAATAACAACTATACTTTTGGAATAACATCCAGAAATGTAAATAACTAATTATTAAGTAGAGTAGAATATATGTAGGTCAGGGTTGAACTGTGGAGTCGTTTATACTCTCTGAACTTGTTTGCTTGTAGACATTTCATTATCTGACTAGGTACTATCTAGTCTACTGAATGTGGGGAATGTCTTGTAACCAACTTCAAATAATCAGCATCCAGATACTGTAAGTAGGGATTAGCATTAAATAAATAATCAAGTAAAACAATATTCTAAATATTCTAATACAATATACAAAACTATCAAGGAGAAAAAAACACACACATCTCAACCAACAGTTGTTGGGCAAGTTACTGTATACAAACAGATCAAACCCCACACTTAAAGCACAGATGATAATGATACCCAGTCATGTAGTGAAACATCTGCAAGGTAATAATCAAACTCAAAGAGCACCATGGACTCCATGTTTCATTTTGGCTATACTTGGTAGATGCTAGGTAACTGATCCCACTTTAAAATGAAGGCAAGGGATAAAGAGTTTTCTTCTTTGTAGAGGGGTGGGGAATTCTGGAAACTGAAGTTCACAAATTTTAGTTACCAAGACCGGACACCCCTATTGTGGTCAGATGATAAACTGTATTATTATTTACTTGTTTATTCATTAAATGTGTAAGGCTGCCCATCTCACAGAAAGTAACTCTGGTTGGCATTCCACAATAAAAGTGTGGTATATAGACACATTCTCAAACTGAACTGAATTGCTGTTAAAGACTGAATCCAACACAATAAAAAAGTACATAGTACTTTCTTTACCTACTTCATGCAAAAATCAATAAAGATTATTTTACATTTATTTATTTAAGTATTTGGAACTCTTAATTGGGATGAAGTAGCAGTTTAAAGGAGATAATTATATATCATTAAGTTAATCATTATGAGATTGATGTGATAATCACTCATCTATGAGGAGTTTACTGTAAAACACTTTAGAATATTTTCTGTAATTGCTTTCCTAGATCCATTAGCCCATCTTGGAAGTATTTAAAAAAACTTTCATAGGAAACATGCTTATTTTTTATATTTATTAGATGCTTCAAAAATGAGTCCTATAGATCCTGTACAGAACTGAAGACATAATGCTAATAATAGAAGTCCCAATAAATGATTAAAATTCTGCATATCTTAAACAATAAATATTCCAATACTTCATCATAAAATATAATGCAAATTTCAAATGTTGAACAAATTATCAGGAATTAAAAATTAAGTCACATTCACTGATTTTAAATGCTTTAAATAATTAGAACACAAATCAAATTTCCTGGAATCAAGAAAAAAAGTGCCACATCAGACAAGCTTTTCTAAAGAGTCCAACTCCAAAACCAGAATATTATCTGTTAAGTTCCATCGGTGGGTCCCAAGAATGGACGAGACTTGAGTAGTGAACAACAGCTCTTTATTAAGCAGATAGATTCTGAGACAAAACCCTAGTGTACAGCAGCTCTTCTTATAGAGCTGGCCGTGGCTAGGCAGCCAATGACAACTCTTTGAGTTTGCCACACTTGGTTTCAGCCAATCGCGGCAAACCCTATATGAGCCAATCAGGAACGTTCAAGTCATCCAATCACGATCTGGCTTCTCTGGGCCAATAGGAACGCAGGGTTTCGAGCCTGCTAATATGGAACACCCCTCACCTCTTGGTTCCGTCCAAATGGTGGGGTAACATAGTCACGCAAGTAGGCGGACCTGTCTACTTGACTTCCGCGGTTCATAATGTCTCTGGTCGTTGTCAGGTTCAGATGGGCTCCACGTCTGCCTGGAAGGGTGAGCCGGGCCTATAGCTGCAACTCCCGCCTGGTGTATCTGGGTTGGTCAAGTCGTTCGCTCTGTTGCTCCTGCCTGGATTCTCTGGGCTGGTTGAGCTTGCTACTTCCAGGTGAAACACCTGTCTGCCTCAGTTCCCTGTTTGTAGGTAAGTATTGCTGGTTTAATGTTTGATTTTTATTTAATGTGTGTGTGTGGGGGGGTGTTCTGCTTGTGCAGATACCTGTTCTTTTTCTAAGTTTTAGGTTCATCCCCCCTCTGATTTCTCGGTTAGAGTCTGTGAGGGGAAAAGTGGCCAGTCTAGATCATAGCTGGTTAATGTGCCATTTCCAGCTCCTTCCGTTGGTGGTCTGGAGTCAGTAGGAGCGAGGGCCGGTGACTTGGGTGATCTTTGCCGATAGCCATAGTGGGTCCCCAGTAAAGTTTTTAGCAAAAACATTGTCTCCCATGTTGAAGGCTCGGTGTCGGCTTGTAGATCCAGGTGGTTTCTCTGGAGTGTTAGAAGGGTGCAAACAGTCTAGAGGTGACCGGAGTCTTCTGCCCATGAATAATTCCACTGGGCATTTGTTCGTGGTGGTGTTGGGTGTGATATGTTGTATTAGGAGCATTTTGTTGATTTTTCCATGGATGTTGCCATGTTCAATCTTTTGGATAGTTTTTTTTTGTGAACTGAACCATGCGTTCAGCTCGCCCATTCGCCAGGTGAGCCGGCAATGTCAATGCGTGTCAGATGCCATGGTCTGCCAAGTATTGCTCAAATGCCAATGCAGTAAATTGAGGTCCATTGTCAGATACTATCACATCTGGCAGACTATGCATGGCGAAAAGTTTGTTTAATTTTTTGATAACGGCTTCTGTGGTGGTTGTCTTCATTTTGCTGACTTCAAGACAATTTGAATAGGCATCAACAGTGATTAAAAAAGTATGTCCTTTGGTTGGCCCCACGAAGTCAATATGGATTCGCGACCAGGGGCCTCTGGGGGTTTCCCGTTCTAGTGGTGGAGCTGCAGGGGGAGCCAAGCAGGTTTCTTGGCATCTGCTGCAAGCGGCGACCCAAATCTCTATTTGCTTGTCCATGCCTGGCCACCATGCGTAGATTCTGGCCCAGGTTTTCATTCATACAATGCCCGGGTGCCCGTCGTGCAGCATGTCTAGAACTTTTTTTTGTAATGTTTCTGGTATAACCACCCCCTCTCCCCAAAGAATGCACCCCTTTGTGAAAAGAGTTCAGTTTGCCAGTTTTTAAATGGTTCAAAGAGTTCATTTTTTTCACTTTCCGGCCAACCCCTCTCCACCCAGCTGAGGACTCGTGCCAAACGTTTATCCCTTTTTGTTTCGTGGGCAATGTCTTTTGTGGTCAATGGTGGTGTGGTTATTGTTTCTATTTGTAAAATAGATATTGGGTCGTCTTGCACATCTGGTAGGGGGGATCGACTTAAAGCATCAGCATGAGATATGGTCTTGCCGGGCCGGTGTGCTAAATGGTAATTATAAGTGGCAAGAAATTCAGACCATCTTGTCATCCTAGGTGACAGGATGTTTGGAGTGGGTTTGGAGTGGCCAAAATGCCTAGTAGGGGTTTGTGGTCCGTAATAATTGAAAAGGTCCTTCAATGTATTTGTGGAATCTTTTTACTGCGGAGACAATGGCTAGGGCTTCTTTGTCCAGATGGCTGTAGTTCCTCTCCAGCTTGGACAGGGTTCTTGAGAAGAATGCGATGGGAGCCTCTTTCCCATTCAGCAAGGTATGGCTTAGTATTGCTCCAACACCAAAAGGCGATGCGTCGCATGTGACAGTCAGTGGCAGGGTTTCATTATACTGAATAAGGACTGGGTCGGAAGTTAAAAGGTTTTTTATTTGTTGGAAAGCACGTTCCTCTCGCCTTCCCCAGATCCAGGATGCCGTTTTATCCAGGACCCTATGCGAAGGTTCCGCGACAGTCACTTTCTGGGGTAGGAAGATATTATAGAAATTAATCAGTCCAAGGAATGCTTGGAGTTCTGTTTTATTTTTCGGTCTGGGGGCTTCCTTGATGGCTTTTAACTTTTTGTCAGTAGGGTGAATTCCATGTTTGTCTAGGAGGTATCCCGGGAATTCAACCCTTTTAGTACATAGCTGGCACTTCTCTTTTTTTACTTTGAGGCCGGAGTCTTTAAATTTTTGTAAGACTGCTCTAAGCCGTTTCTCCAATTGTTTCTTATTGGGGGCTGCTACTAGTACATCATCAAAATAGGGTACGACTCCTTTAATTCCCTGCAGTAGTCTTTCCATTAGGCTTTGGAAAAGCCCAGGCATGACGCTGACTCCAAATTGGAGTCAGTTGCATTTAAATGCCCCTCAATGTGTCACAATTGTTTGTGCTTCGGCGGTTTCAGCATTGACTGGCAATTGTTGCTAGGCTTGTGCCAGGTCGAGCTTTGCAAAGATTCTGCCACCCCCAAATGAGTGTAGGAGATGTTGGACGACTGGCACAGGGTAGGCACTCTGCTGCAGGGCACAGTTGAGGGTAGCCTTGTAGTCTCCACAAATTCTCAGGGAGCCATCTGGTTTGATGGGGATGACAATGGGTGTTTCCCAATGGGCATGGTCGATCAGTTCTAATACGCCTTGCACGATGAGCTTATTTAATTGCTCGTCTATCTTAGGCTTGAGTGCAAATGGCACTCGGTGTGGCTTGAGGCAGATGGGAGCGATGTCTGGGCTAAGATTGAAGGAGATTGGGGACCCCTTGTACTTGCCTAAAGTGTCATCGAAGACCTCTTAGAAGTCTCGTACAAGTGTCGCCTCCCAATCTTCTCCATCTGTGTGATTTATGCCTGCCATCTCGATCCCCAGCTGTGCGAACTATTGTAATCCGAGTAAGATGGGGCAGTCTTTTTCCACAATTGTAAGTGGTAGGACGTTGATGCGGTTTTTGAAGGTGATCTTGAAATGCCCAATGCCAGCCACTGGGATGCGGTTCCCTTGGTAGTCCTTCAAGATCAATTTCTGGTCACTTAGTTCCTGGCAGCATATGCTGGGTATTGGACGCTTTATGGTGCTCCAGGAGACCATGGGGAATATGAGCCAGAATCTACCTCCATGGTGCATGGTTGGTCTTCGATACCAACCTCAATGCGCACCTTCCGTGCATCTATTGGTGAAGAATGGGCAATGATAACTGTTTGGTGTGTTTCTTCTCTACACGATGTCTCATTGAATCTTTTGTTTCGGCTGTCCCGGCTCCACCGACTGTAAGTCTGGCGGTCCCAGTTATTGGTGGGGTGCCATCTTGTCTTCTCGGGCTGTTACCTCAATGCTGGGGGCTGAAGTTTCTTTTATTGCGGCATACTTTAGCAATATGCCCCCGCTTCTCACAATGTCGGCAAACAGCATCCAGGAACTTGCATTCGGAATGCAGCTGGCACATTGGTACCCCAACTTACGACCCCGCCGGTCTCGCCGATCATGTTCTGACTGAAGTTGGTGAATTTCTTCTTCTTTGCTGTCAGAAGGGGATTCGACGTCGCCATGGTGGGCGGCGGTTGCGAGTTTTTCTGGTGTGGTAGTTGCCTCGCTGGTCAATTGACAATCGGTTCCATTTGAACACTGCATTTGGGCCGCTGATTTGCAGGTAGCTTCAGCCGCGGTTGCTTCGGCTATGGTGTCGGTGAGGGAGATGTCAACCTTGGCCATTAGTCTGCTTTGGAGTGCTGGGTCTTTCAGGCCGAGAACGACCCGGTCTCACATGGCCTCATCTAGGTTGATGAATCTGCACAAACCTCCAAGGTCCCTCAGGCCGGCCACAAATTCACCGATGCTTTCGCCCTCGCACTAGTCTCTTTGATAAAAATCATGCCTTCAGATAAGAGTTGGTACGGCCGGAGTATAGTGGTTTCGGAGGATGGGAGCTAGGTTGTCCCAATCCTTTGTTTTGATGTCTGCGGGCTTTGTTAGCGCTTTGGCCATTTTGAAAACAGCGGGCCCGCAATGTGTTAGAAATACCACCCGTTTCTTGCTGCCGGTGGCATCTTTCAAGTTGTTGGATTCCAAGAACATTTGGAAGCGATCAATGTAGTACTCCCAGTCCTCGCTGGCTGGGTTAAATGGTACGGGCGGCGTGGTGCTGCTGGCCATTTTGCTGGTTGTCATAGCGCCATTTGCCACGTGCTGGTTAGTCTTGATGTCTCAGAATCCCACCCTCGTTGCCAGTGTTAAGTTTGGTTGGTGAATCCCAAGAATGGAGGAGACTTGAGTAGTGAACAACAGCTCTTTATTAAGCAGATAGATTCTGAGACAAAACCCTAGCGCGCGGCAGCTCTTCTTATAGAGCTGACTGTGGCTAGGCAGCCAATGACAACTCTTTGAGTTTGCCGCGCTTGGTTTCAGCCAATCGCGGCAAACCCTGTGTGAGCCAATCAGGAACGTTCAAGTCATCCAATCAGGATCTGGTTTCTCTGGGTCAATAGGAACGCAGGGTTTTCGAGCTTGCTAATATGGAACATTATCTCCAAACAATTATATTTTTCACTTGACATTACTTTTGAGAATTCCAGTTATTTGAATTCAGATATTCTCTCTGGGCATATCTATGCCTACCATTAAAATTCCCACTTTGTACTAACTGCTTGCCTTTAACTCAGTTTGAGCCAATCCTGACCCAACTATGATACTTTGAAAACAGTTTGCAAGGCCTTCAGTCTGGTGTGCAGGATACCATGTCCTTCCATTGGACAATTTCTTAATTCCTGTTTGTTTTGTTTTTTTTCAATTTTCCATTTCAGGAAAATAATTGCCTTGCTTTTTTCATACAAATATCTTTCTGGGCATCTATACTTTCATAGCTCTCACTTAAGATGGACGGGCAACTCTTATCACTAAGCAATCTTGTTATTAAATGAAATATCATGTAATCATAAGGATTTATAACTTCATTTCAATTGCAGTTATTCGGCAAGATATCACTTGACCTGCAATTTCACTGCTGGCTTCTCCATTAACTCTGCTTGTGAAAAGTTTTCAAGAGAGAATCATGAATGTACTAGTTGTAACGTTTTTCAGTATCATCCTAACTTAGAATGTTCACTAAACAGTGTAGTCATTAGGTGAGGTCTACCTATATATACTTTTATATGTATGCACATACACATATATACATATATGCATTCTTTAAAATTTTAAAAAGTCCACTTTTGTTATCCTTTTGGTCTTCCTTGGCAACCTTGCTAAACTGATATTGCTTTGCACATACAACATTGCTGGTTTGAAATCCAGCAGAAGTATGTTTATTATTATTTTTCCTTCCATGCTAATATGACTGGATTTTCTACTAAATAACTTCAAAAAAAAAAGATGAAACTTTTTTTTTAAAGATGGAGAAAACAGAAACAGGAAAGTAAAATTTTGCCTGTGGAACAGGAAGTCATGTCTGAAGTTGCTTACATGGTGTGAATACAAAATATCATCCTTTTCTGGCACCGCCACATGGCTTGAAATAGTGACAGGAGAACATGAAAGTCTAGATAAACCTTAAGACCTTTGTTCACAAACATGGCAAACTAAACTATTGTTTGGCACAATATTAGTTTGAATTCATTTTTAATAAAGGCAATGATTTTTAACATTTTATGGCTTTTGTTTTATGTACACTATTGAGTAAATGTATTTTATGGCTTTTGTTTTATGTACACTATTGAGTAAATGTATTGTTAATAGGCAGTTTAAAGAAAGAATAATACTCAACTGACACTCGCAATTAGTTTATTATAATTCTAGATACACATTAAGAATAGTCTGCCAAACCTAATGTGCTAGGCAGGATGCTTACTTATTCAGATTGACAGGAATGCGGAAAGTTTCAAAGGGCTGCTTTAATCTGATGATACTTCAAGCAAAGCACCTCTTCAAAGCCACTTTGCTAGCCATCTTGGCTCCTACATCTCAAAAGCCAAACTAAGCTATTACAGAGATTTGCTTTGCATCATTACAATAACCTCTTTTGGCATTGATAGTAACAGAAAGAAACTTCTGGTATATGTACAACACAGATACAGAAATATTTTCCATTATTGAATAGCAGACATAATTGAAGAGGGAATCAAACAATGTGGACCACTATGTTCAAGTGCATAAAATGCCTTTGCTGCACAAAGTGCTTTTTTGAATGGAATGGTTACTAATATAAGTAGTAGTCCAGTCAGTACGAACTCTGGAACTCTGCAGAAATCCCAGCCAAATTCCACTTCTTATAAGACTTTATTGATTAAATTAAACCTTGCGGATGGAGCAGAAGAAGCATGCCTGTTCCTTTGCCATAAATAATTCTGACGCCTGAAGTTGAAGGTTATTTTTGTTTTGAAAATATTTTTTCAGATTCTACTAAGTTTGGATTTCAGATGTGATATTACATATAGATATATACTTATATTCAAATAGTAAATGAAATCAACAAAATGGAGTTATGGAATGTAGCCATACATAGAACAATCAGCAAGAAAGTAGAGCAATTCAAGTATCTCACCTACCTCATATGCTGATGTCCACAGCTGTCTTCACTATGCCTGTCTAAACTAGTACCAGGTGACTGGACTCCTTTGTGATCCTCAGGTGCCCCTATGCCTCAAGTCAAAGATTTACAGAATGGTAATGCACCCTGTTAGAAATTGATAGTCACCTAACAGTTGGGTTGGAAATATATAAACCAGGATAGACATTTAATACTGTCTCTTTAAGGGAATGCTAAAATTGTAATTGGGTGTGGTTCCTCAAATGGCCATAAGATGGAGCCAGAAACCTGGGTTGTTAGTTCTGTTGTTGCTAATTGCTAGTTGGTCGATGTTCTGATGTTCGCGATTTTTGGTTCCTGCATTTTTCCCTATTGACTGTTGCTGATTGTCGTTCTTCTTGGGTTGCTGTAAGTCTGTTACTGAACTGTGTATGATACTAGACTTTGTTATTTGGATTATCCCTGGACTGAAACTGGCTGTTTTAACTGTGTATGACTTGGACTGCTTGTTGGACTTTGCTTAACTGTTTACTGGAAGTAAAACCTACATTTTATTGTTCAGTGTATCTGTGTGCTGGTCATGTGTTATTCAACATCACTCTCACTACATTTCCCTGTGTGCACTCATTCTCCTAATGGGGATTATCTTAACACTGGTTATGGGCCCAGGCCATACCAGGCTCAGATAACTGAGAGTTAGTGTGAATACACAGTACCATATACAGACAGCTGTTT
>BHEV01043349.1:0-46718 GCA_004319985.1 Emydocephalus ijimae
AGGGGCAAAGATATCAGCTGCGATCTCAGAGCCCCAAGATCGCAGCTGTATCGCAGTGACGAGGCTCCGCCTTCTCCCCACAATTATACTGTTTCTTATATCTTGTTTAAAAAGAAGCCTATTCAGTACTGGCTGGGAGAATAGCAAGTAGAATTGAGCAAAATGGAACCTAGTTTCTTACATACAAAACTGGTACAACTTCAAACTGAATTTGACTCAAGCATAAAATGTTACAATAGCAAAGAAAGCACTTTTTTGTATAAAGCTTAAAGAAAAAGAAAGAGACTTATCTCCTTCATTTACATTAGTAAATGAATGGAGGTATGCAGCAGGGATCATATTTTTGAGGAAACCAGATATTAGGTCCAAAATTTACAATTAGAGATTATAGGGCTGTCTTTTTGCGTTCCTGTAGCACCCCAATTCTTTTTCTTGAAGATCAGAAGATCAAGCTATATATTGCATGCTATTGGTCAGATAAGTCTTTGAAATGAGGAGATGGGGTGCTGCATTAAGAAACACCAAAGGTGGATTTTGTATGTATACTATCATGTATGATTGTATGTTTCAGACAGCAGAATACCAATATTGTTTTCATTTTTGTATTTGAAAGGATTTGAAATATTTTCTCTTTAACAGGGGCACACATTTAGAATAGAAAACATCATTTCTCAAGCATTTAATAAAAATACTAGTATAATCATAAAAATGGATAGCATGTAGTTTAACAAATAAGCACCCAAACATATCTCTCATCTTTTCTTCCTTATGTGTTTTAGGTGCAGGAAAACCACCTATGTATGGAGACTATGAAGCACAAAGACACTGGCAAGAAATTACTTATAATCTGCCAGTCAATCACTGGTATGTCTTTATTTCAATTTATATAAGGAGGGCCCATAGGTTATGGGGGAAAAATCTTAGCTGGACCATATATATTTGTACATAATTATATAGAAATAAGATAACTTTTGTTCAACACGATATCCCAAATAGTATTATAGGAATGTAATTATTTTTCAGATCCACTGTACTACATTATGTCTGTTCAGATTTATCTCAAAAGATGTCATTGTAATCATATCAAGTATCTATATCTATAATGGTTAGGCAGATTAATTAAACTATTAAATGGATTTGCAAGTATTATAGAAACATAGTTTAGAAATTCCATTTCTAAAATATGGAGTTGAAGTAGAAAGCATTGGTTTCTCATCTTCGGTTTTATATCTGATGTCTTATGCTCTGCCTTTGAATAGATGTACAGGCCTCTTCTGTGCTGTTGCTTCTCTTTAAGAAACCCAGTTTGACTGGAATCTGAAAAGAGGAGAAAAATGATAAGTGTATTACATTCCTGTTTACCCATTGGATGAGCAAAGCACCAGAGAGAAAGATGAAGCATTGAAGCTTTAGTTAGGAAAAACTAGTAATCTAGTATTTCTCTTTTATCTCAACATATCATGGATAAGGGAAGATTATGATTCAGGACAGATAATGATTGGGAGGGTATGCTAATAGAAGAATCTGCTTGAAGGAGAAAGTCAAGTTTTTCTCATCTTCCAGATGTAATAAAGTATTCAAAAAGAAAAAAAGAGACCGTGATATAGAAGTTCTGTCCTTCCCCCACTCTGCCTTATTAAGGTATATCTGTTTTGCAAATGAGTTGAAAGCAGAGGTGGTATTTAGCAGTTCTGACCAGTTCTGGAGAACCAGTGTTAGAAATTTTGAGTAGTTTGGAGAACTGGCAAATACCACTTTGACTGGAGATTTTATAGCATCCTTCCTCTGCCAAGCCCACCAAGCCACGCCCACAGAACCGATGGTAAAAAAATTTGAATCCCACCACTGGTTGAAAGGTGCCGCGTTTTGGACATTGCAGGAATGCAGTCACAGCCAGTAGCCCCTCTTTTTTCAAACTTCTATTTCAAAGTTGAAGGTGCTTAAGAGTCAGGATAACACTAACAATTCAGTTCTTCTAAAGCAAATATGCCTTTTTCAGCACAAAATTCTAAAGAAAGCTGGGCTGTTTTAATGAATGGCAAAAAGAGGCTGCATGCACATGAAATTTTCAAAATGTGCACAGCCCTGATGTTTGTTAAATGTATTGCTTTAATATTCTAAAGACTAATGTTTATTAAATGTATTATTTTAATTTCTGAAGATTCAGACTCAACATTTCCTCCCATCGTTAAAACAAAAGATAGTACTAAGACTTATAAATTTGGGATGTGTTCCTTACTAGAGCACACAGTCTAAAAGCTGAGCTAATTTTGTCTCAGTATTCTATTTATACTTAATAATAAATAATATATTTAAATTATGGGCAAATTGGGTTTGATGAAGTGATGGGAGAGAGAAAAAAAATGTTTAGTTCCAAAAGATTAATAAGTATCTGTTAATCTGTAATCTGTATAATTTACAAGTAAGAGAATAAGAGCCAGTGAAAGTGCACTTAGCTGCCATCAAAACGTATAATTACAATTATTGAATCCTTTCCACTAGTTTACTCTCGGGTAATTAGAATTTTCCTTCATGTATTGCTGAATAATAGGATATAGTAGTATCAAAAGTATATTTGGAAGCAATTATATTAGCTTTGTTTTACAACAGCATCAAATATTTTGTGATTCATTATAATACGTGCAACTTGGCATTTGTAGAAAGTCTTTGCCTTTGAAGAGGCTACAGTGACAACACTATGCATATATACTCAAGTGATATTGCATGTACTTCACGTTTGCCTCCTTTGTTCAGAAGCAAAGTATATTAAAAAGGTGGGCAATAAACTAGAAATATGATTTGTATGTAGTTTTCCTATATGTGGTTTTCCTGAGCCAGAGGCATGAATTTAAATCTTCCTGCCTTCCCTATCTTGCTTTGGAGTCCATGCATATATTTATCAAAGACAATCTTGACAGCATCTTTTCTTCCTTATTGCTAGTTAGAAATATGGAATTTTTTAGCCTTCTCTTCATCAGTATGCACGAACCTTTTCTAATGGAGTTTAAGACTGAATTAGAGGGCAATGCTGGATGAATAAATGAGATATTAACAAGTAAAATGCAGAATATTAATACTATAATGAAGAAGTTAAAACTGTCCCAGTGTGAGAAAATTTAAATAGTGGGATAAAAGGGTAGAGATGCAGCTTTAAGAAATATGATTTATCATGAATTGTTCATAAGATACTTCAGGCTGCTTATAAGGTATTCAAGAAATATCATTTATTGCAATAAATGTCAGAAACTGGCTGCATTTGACTGGATAGACTGGAAAAACTAAGAACTTGCCCCTGGCAATTATAAAATACTAATCATTCTGTTTCACACAAATTTAAAGGTTCTGATATCTTATTTTTGTAATTTTTATTTTCATTGCATAAAATCTTCTGAAATCTTTCAACTTGAAGATGTGTCTAAATTCTGGTTACTCTTCACTCAATTGTGCAACACAGAAGGCTCACCCCAAATGAACATTCTTTGCCTTTGCACTTTTGTATTGTTCTCTAGAGGATTTACAGAACCAGTTGAATTTGTTACTATTGATAAGTCTTGAGCAGGTTCGTGATGCTTGTCGCTTATTGTGTTCAAATTCTGTAGAGTCAACAATTTTTTTTACATTTTGTTAAGGTGCAATTAGTTTTCAAAAGCTCATCCTTCTATAAGACAAGAGTACCATCTGAACATGTTTGACATAGAGAAGTTTTTTCTTCTAACGGCACCAGTTTATGTACTGACAAAAGCAGTCAATCATTCCTTTTTATCTCAGATGTTTGTGTGTTTTTTCCAATGAAAGTAAGAGAATTAGATCTTGTTTTTTCCTAAATATAGGAAAACCTATATTGAAGACTAGAAAACCTCTGTGAAATCTTATAACTATACTGAAGATTTTAAAGCCACAATGACATCTTGTACTATTATGTATAATTCATATAAAAAACAAATTTTATTTCCATCATCATTCTGAAGACTATTATTTAAGAAACACTTATTCAGAAAACTGTCCAAAGATGATTTGGGGGAAGAAAAAAGCTTGCTTTCTCAGAAGCTGTCACAAAATAGCTTCAGCTTTATATAAGAAAATAAAAGAGATATTGTCCCTAAAATATGCCAAACATATTATATTTATTTATTTTACTTTATCTTTCAGGTACTTTAACACCAGTGACAATAATTTACAATATTGGGGCCTTGACTACCCACCTCTTACTGCTTATCACAGTCTTCTGTGTGCTTATGTGTAAGTTAATTATTATGTAGCCAATTGATTAAAATAATTCTTTTTAAAAAGTACACTAATTCAGAACTTATATCCATAAGTGTTCTGTGGTATATTCAGAAATTAACATTCCTAATAAGATTTTTTTTAATGTGATGGAGAATAAGGAAAATGATTGGATATGGATGTTATATACAATGTTTGAATTCCTGGATCACTGATTGGGGTCATATCAAGAAATTATTTCCATATCTGTAGTTGCAGGGACTTGATGCCTATTTGTTCCTTTTGTTCCTCCTCTAAATTGGGGAAAGCCCTTCAATATAAATCCTCCAAATTTCCCCAACATTCCAGCTACTTTGAAGAATTCTAGGGACCATGCTTTGGGTGCAGGAAGCAATTGTAAGTTGCAAATTGCCCATCTCCCTACAGTTTATTATATAATATATTACTTAAGGCATTCACATTGTGTTCTGACCAAGTCTTATTGAGACACTAACAAACACACATTAGTCCTAAAGCAATTAATCCAGGCTGCGCAGGAACACAAGGCTGCGCCACCCACATGGCTCGCAGGAACACAAGGCTTGCATCACTTGCATTGTGAACAACACAAGGTGGTGAGGGGAATGGGCGGAGGGGGGGGGAACTTGCCCCACTCGCCTCACCTGGCCACCAGCTGCTTTTTTCTGCTTCTTTCTTCTTCTGCTTTTGGCTGCATGTAAGGAAAGCAGCAAAAGTCTTTCTCTCCTGCAAACTCCGCCAGAAATGAGTCTTTGGGACCCTGCAAGGCATCCTGCTCCAAGAGGCTGTGCTGGTAAAGACTCATTCTGGCGGAATTTGGGAGAGAGAAAGAGAGAATTCTGCTGTTTCTGCTGCTTTCCTTGCATGATGCCCAAAGTCTTTCTCTCCTCCCCCCCCGAGAACAGAGCTGGAGACAGTATCCTGCAATCCCAAATAAAGAATGATCGATTGGTAGGAAAACAGGGTGGGGAATTTCCCTGCAGATTTTTGGGGGGATTTTCCAGGGTCCTTGGTCCGTGGGATTTAAAATTATGAATTTGGTGGTCCCTGAGGTCCAAAAGGTTGGCAACCCCTTATATAAATACATGTATCTTATTTGATTTTTTATTATTATAAATGGCCAAGGCATTTTTCATTAAGATGCTGAAATATTTTACAGCTGTGATCATACAATCCACCATCACAAGCTACCCAAAGTTGTTGAGAGTTGGGTGGTGCCCAAGTTTGATAAATAATTAGTATCATTATCATGATAATAAGGATAGGCTTTAAATGGAACTTCTCTGTTTTAATCAGTAGCAAGATAAAGAACATTTGTTCACTGTAATCAATATGTACCTATGTTTCTAGTTTGCAGAGACCAATTGAGAAGCAGCTTTGAAGAGATATTACTTTAAAGTTTAAAAATGACAGAAATCTTGTGCCGAAGAACATAAGAGACTTTAGACTTTATTTGTTGTATTCTGTCTCAGAAATGGACAATCTCTCTAGATGTTTAAAACTGCTGTTCTATTGTAGATGGCTACACTGCCTTGTGGTGACAGGGACTGAAATTAAAACATCAAGAGGACATTAGGTTGTCTACTCTATCCTTTACAAAATTGTAACAAACAGATTAATGGGTACAATTTCCTTTTTTACTTTTATAAAAGAAATACAACTAGCTAATAAAAGCTCCGTGTAGATCTAGAAAACTCTATGCCAGTGGTGGCTAACCTTTTTGGGCTCCTGTGCCAAAAATTGTGTGCGCGCTTGCACATGCGCACTCACGTGCCAGCACCCAGAAGGCAATGTGCACGCCCCACCCACGCTCCCTGCGCATGCACACACAATCCCCCGCCCCCTTACCTGCACTGCGCCTCCCAGCTGATTTTCAGCCTCCCAGGCTTGAGGAAAGCCTCTGCAGCTTGAAAAATAGGCCTGTTTCATCACTTCCGGTATTTTCGGAAATACAGGAAGTAATGAAATAGGCCTATTTTTCAAGCTGCAGAGGCTTTCCTCAAGCCTGGGAGGCCACAAACCAGCCGAAAATCAGCTGGGAGGCGTGTGCATGTGCAATGAGGTAAGTTTGCCTGTGACTCGCGTGCTGGCACAAATGGCTCTGCGTGCCACCTCTGGCACACGTGGCATAGGTTTGCCATCACGGCTCTATGCTATTTTATTACCCTGAACTGACTTTATAATACTATTATTACAGTTTTCCTTTTTTCTGTGGTCAACATAGCTAATTTTTGTCTTTAAAAAATCCACTGGGATAGATATGTTGAAATTATCAACAGTGTTTTATTATTGCTTTTAGTTTTCAGAAACTGGACTAAAAGTAAAGAATTCTTGTAAATTCATTTAAGGTAAAGAATATTATTCAGAATGGTCTCTGCTACCTTGTTTATACTGTTAAAAATCTGAGGAATATGTTTACAACATTCAAAAGAAAAACTATGAGAGGTTTTTTTACGTTTGATGATTAAGTACCATTAAATGAACAGTTATTACAAATTTAGATTAATTTGTCTTATTGTAAATCTTATAAATATGTACCTAAGAGAATTCTCTGTTTTTTCTTATTTGTAACATTTTAGGGCAAAGTTAATAAATCCCAGTTGGATTACTCTACACACATCTCGTGGGTATGAGAGCCAATCACACAAGTTATTTATGCGTGCATCAGGTAGGAGTTTCGCCCCCAATGTAACTATACAAGGCATTTTATCTGATCCTGCATTATGTATTTGGAGATACTCCTTATAAGAGGAGTTTGCAGAGTTTGATAGAAGTAATTATAATCTTTAATGGCATCACTCTGCTAATATTTATACAGCTTTCTACTAACAAAATACAATAATGAAAGGAATTGTTCAAGGTAAGGAGCTACATTACAGGATTCTGAATAAGTTGCCACAGATAATACTAACAGTTTTTTTATTACACAAGATGAATAGAGGAATTTTCCTAGATTCAGTTTTAACTAATTATACTGAGTGAGAAAAAGATAGTGGACTTTTCAATATTCTCCATATTGTGGAACTTCTTGTGGTATCTATATACTTGACTTTATTCAGTTTTGATTAATGTAACAAGTAATTTTAATTGCTCATTATTCAGTATTTAAATGTCATTTAAATGTTGAATAATTAGCAATAAATCTGGTTTTAAATGGTTTTCAATTATTGAAACTATTTTAATATGTGGCTGTAAATATTTTTAAATATTTTTTGAGATACACACGATTATATATAGTAGTAGTTACTTTGTGTTATTTTACATTATACTGTACAATCAAATCTGCTTCATCTAATATGCTAGAAATATTAGAATATTAGAAATACAAAAAGAGCAGTAAATAATGGCATATTGTCCTCTATTCCATATTAAACAAAACTATATTTTTGATAACACTGAAGTTCATGTCAATAATTATAATATTTACAAGATAATTACAATGCTAAATGAAATAGAAGCTTTAACTAATTCTAATTTCATATATATAGTATATATAATATAGTGCTTCTCCTTCCTTCAAGTGTTTTCAGTTTTTATGGAAATACTAGACAAAACATTGATAGACTAGACCAGGAGTGTTCAACTCTGGCAGACCTCCCAAATTCCCCTGCTATCCAGGTTGGAGTTGAAGCCATAGGTCTTAAAGTTGCTAAGGTTGGCTATCACCGGAGTAGACATTACCCTCCACACTTCCTGAAAAGTTATTGTCAGTGATTTGGTGACTTGGAGGATTGCAGCAGAAAAGAAAGAACAAACAGACAGTTGGATTGCTTGTCCAGTGCTCGTCTTGCAGTAGAGCTGAAAGTGTTCAGAATTTGACTAATTTGGACCCAGCCTATATTTTTAGGGTGCAACTGAAATGGATGCTAATATTCAAATACAAGATTAAATGCTTCTTACATTGCATAACAATATTTTTTTATTCTGTAATAGCTTTTCGCAGCCATTTAAAAACTGCTAGTATTCTATACAGAATCATAACATTTAGTAGTGATTACTTTTACAATTAAATCAAAATGATTGTTTTCATAAACACGTTAATTGATATTAATAGAGTGTTTAATAATGAAAGAAAAACAAACCCAGCAATGTCATATGACTTCTTTATTAAGCATCATAAACAATTAATTAGTTTGTGTTAGTCATTCTTCAGGACTGAAACCCAGCAATGTCATATGACTTCTTTATTAAGCATCATAAACAATTAATTAGTTTGTGTTAGTCATTCTTCAGGAATGAATAGAGTTGTGCAAAAAAAATCTTAATGTTGGTTTCTTCTTATTGCTGATTAACTTGGGCAGAATTAGACACTCCTCCGCCTCACCTCTTATGCTGGCCACAAACCTTTCCATCTGGTCTTTAGTAATTGACTGCATTTTAAAAATCACTAGAACCAAATTACCCTTGAAATAGTCTTTAATAATGTTCAAGTCAACACGCCTGATAAATCATTGATGTATAAACCAAACAAATGGATAGATATTTTTTAACAATAGTCATTAAATGAGTGTTATCAAGGTTGCAGAATTCAATAATGTTAAATGTTAACCATTTATCCATTTTAGAAAATTCTCCCTCTAGTGAGTACATATACTGAAAAAACCCTAATGTTTTGAAAAAATCACTCATGTCATAGTTTGGCATTATAATTTTTTTAAATTAAACCTTGTGTTTACAATAATTTTATAATCATTATATAACAAATGAATTGTACATACTCAAGTGGCTGATATAGTGGAATAATCTAACAATCAAATAATCAAATTATGAAAGTCATCATGAAAATGAACCTCTGTCCCACATACCACTTGTACTTCTCTCTCTCTCTCTCTCTCTCTCTCTCTCTCTCTCTCTGTGTGTGTGTGTGTGTGTGTTAGAAACTAGTCAACAGTTTCATTAGGGTAATATCAGCTTCTGTTTTGTTTTGATATCTTTTGTTATGAATTTTTGTTATTGTATTTTCTATTTTTATAGCCTACCCCAATCAGAGAACTCTGGATAGATTCCAACAAAAGAAATACAGAACAATAAATGAATTCTAAACACCTCCTTCAAAATAGATCCTTCGGGAAATAAAATAGTCCAGATTTTGATAGTTTCCAGATACTTTGATAGCCTACAACTTCCCAATTCTTTCAGGCAGCCCAACAGAATACAATGATGTGTGATATCAAACACCAATAAAAGATCCTAAAAGACCTAGAACAACATGCTCCCCTCTTTGAGATACCAATAAAATGTGCTCACTTCATTGAAAGTAATCTCAAAATAATCCCAGATAACAGTACGGGATTCAGATTTGCTCACTGTATTGGGTTCTGTCCAACTGGTATCTAGCCCATATGAGCAATATTATCTGCCCAGAAAACCACAAAACTATTCACTGAGCCTGTAGGTATCTTAACCCACCCATATTTCCCTAAAAACCTCTGACTGAGGCTGCTAGGAGAAAATCTGCAAATGCAGTTAAGTGCAGAGAAATCATGTTACACTTCTCTTGCCACTGATGTGCAGCTTAAAAATGAACCTTTATCAATACCTGGTCTGATGCATTTCTGGATTTTCTGTGACCACTACTTGCGGATGTTGTTTTAGTCATTTCATTTCCCTTAGTTCTTCATTAAACCAAGCAGCCACCCAGAATCATTAATTGGGAAGAGGAGCCCTTACAAGAACAATCCCATCAAGCACTCCAGTGGTCTCCATGTTCCAGAGGCCGTACCAAACACACAATGGTGTTTTTGTTGTTTTTCCTAGCACTTTAAGTATTAGTAGTGCCTTCTCTTTCATTGTATGCACATAAGCACACATACATGCAAACACATATAGAAACAGCCATGTTTGCACATATTACAAAAATCTAGGTGTGTATGAAATTTGGGCAGAAGATAAGCCTTCCTCATTTTGGCCATGGTGGTTTGATCTTGATTTGATCATTTCAGTGGAATGGAATGTTTATTAGGTTTTTTTTTTCCAGTAAAAAAAGATGAAAGTGGCAATCTTCTAGCTGTGGATGTTGCCAATTTGATCAGGTTCCTGAGCTATAACATGCAGGGGAAAAGTATGAAGGGAAAATCCGTAGATGATTCATAATGATAACAATTTAGGAAAAGCAGAATTGGAGTTATGAAAAATATTGGTTTGATTGTTGTATATAATTTTTTTGTCTTGCAGTTCTTGTTGCTGATATGCTAGTTTATATTCCTGCAGTATTCTTATACTGCTGTTATTTAAAAGAGATATCGATAAAAAAGAAGGTTAGTATATTTTCTTTGCAACAAAAACAATGTTTCTATGTGAAAAAGTAAGGAATGTGGTGAATAATCAGATAAAAAATATTAGTCCAATTATGATTAAAACCATTAATTTAACAGTGCTTATTACAGTGTTTCACAATAAACAAATACATGTCGATCTATTTATGTAAAATAAACAAGGTTTACAATTAAAATATATAGCATGATTATAAAATAGAGCCAATTTGGTCTAGTGGTTAAAGTACCAGGCTTGGAAGTGGGAGACGGTGAGTCCTACCTTTGCAATGAAAGCCAGTTAGATGACTTTGGGCCAGTCACACTCTTTCAGTCCAACCTACCTCACAAGGTTGTTGTTGTGCAGAACACAGGGAGAGGATCAGGGGTTGGCTTCAAAAATTTCTGCCTGGTTGCTGGGTGGGCAAGACCATGCTGGGCATGGCCTAGTTGGCCTCCTGCACCATGGCAAAGGGGTGTTTTTGCCCTCCCCAGCCTCCAAAAGCTCTCTGGAAGCCAGAAATGGGCCCATTTCCAACCTTTCTGAACTTCCGGGAGGCCTGTTTTTCGCCCTCCCTGAGCCTCCATACACACCCCGCACTTACCTGTATCCAAAACAGGTTGCATGGAGACTCCTGGGAGGGGTGGTGGTTGGGGGGGGCGCCAGCCAGAAGTGGGATTTAGGGGTTCTCCAAACTGCACAGAATCTTAGCTAGGGCCTCTCGCGAACCCCCAGCAGCCCACCCCTGGGGAGGATATAATAATATTCCTGACAGTAGAAGTTTTATATGGGATAGGTAATATCAAAGATATCCTGTTTTAACTAGCTAATAGGGTCGGGGGTCAAGTCCAAAAATGGCAGTGGTAAGCCTACAGAGAACCTTATCTATTTCTTGGTGAATCACTGGCTCAAAAACCTCCCAGGTACCACTACGAGACACTATCTTTGTCATCTCATGAGATCTCTGTCCATGTAGCATCTAATTCAGAGCAGCTGTGAATGATTTAATACATAAAATCATCAAGGAGATATGTCATTCTTGTTTAGTGGGTGTTTCTATCAGATAACTTGTAATTCCTTGGGCCAAGCAAATCTCAGCTCTTGTTGTAATCAAATGTCTGTGTGTCGTGATCATTTTATGTTTCTGAGTCACAAGGGTACCCTCCGCCATGGAAGCTCACTGGCTGACTTTGGGGCCACCACTCTCTCGTTCCAACCTGCCTTACACAATAGTTGGGAGGAAATGGGAGTCAGAAGCTCTTTGAGTTTGTGAACAAAGGTTGGAATATAAATTTAATAAACAAACATTAAAATATGTGGGGTAATTGAGTTATACTTCTGAAAAACAATAAAAAACAAAATACTATCCATTGCAATAGATTCAACACTTCTTTGTTTGCATCTTTTTAGATGGAAGAAGTTCAATGGGTTGACAGTTCCAATATAATCTTTCTAAAGAAAAGGAATATTCACATTTTACCTGTACTATTGATTTTATTTTTGTTGTTGTTGTTCTCAGATTTCTAGTGCTCTCTGCACATTGCTTTATCCTGGTCTAATTCTGATTGACTATGGACATTTTCAGTATCTTTTTTTTTGTTCTGTGAAGACAATTTTTTGTAATGCATGGATATTGTGGAATAAGTCTGTTGCTGTGTGGGTAAGAAAGTGGGACGGGTGAGGGAAGTCAAAGCAATATGGCACAACTAGAATGAAAAGTACATTTTTCTGCCCCATTTTATTATTTTAAGACATAAATATTCTTTTCATGCCATCTCATTTCGTCAAGCAGGTTTTAGTGGCAGTGGACAACCAACAGAATCCTGTAAAAGTTACATATTCTTTATTAGCAAGCTCTATACACATTGTTGTCCTTAACAGAACAAACATATATAATTCCGTGAGTCTTGGTCTTGCTTTGTGGGGAGTGCTGTTTCTATCTTATGACTTTGACCTTTTGGGTTCCACAGCATTTTGTTTTGCTATAAACTACAAACAAATGGAGCTCTACCATGCTTTGCCCTTCTTCTGCTACTTACTAGGAAAGTGCTTCAAGAAAGGCCTGATGGGCAAAGGGTGAGTATCTGTACAAGCTGACATCCAGAAAATAGTCCTGGAATGCACTTAGGCTGTTTTGCCTTGGGAATTTGTGCATGTCATTCATTTCTTGATTAGCTTTTGCAATAGGGATTCATATCATTATCATCCCCCTTCCCCCAGAGAAGCATGTTTCTCCTAAGTCATTAAATAACATACTAAATAGTTTTAAGAGTGTCTACAGTGTATCAAAATACACACAACTATCTTTTCTCTTCAACACCTGTCATTAGTTAAGCACAGGTCACAAATGTACACCCATATTTAGAAGATAAGAGTTTAGAATGTTTTTTCTTCTTCTTGAGGGAGAGCATATTTAACAGTTTTAGCTTTTCTAACAGATTTCCTACTTGGAAAAGTAAAGTTAAGTTTGAAAGTACTGTACATAAAAACTATCTTTCTTTGAGGTTTGATTTTTTTTTCTTAACAGGTTATGGTTGTTGATGAAACTGTCTTTTATTGTCATTCTTTCTTTTGCGATCTGCTGGCTCCCATTTTGTACAGACATTGAACAAATTTTGCAAGTGCTCAGAAGGCTCTTTCCAGTAGATCGAGGTTTGTTTGAGGTATGCCTCATGTTCCCCCTCCCAAGCATCTTGTAAATGTTTTATATTTTTAGCTCCCTTGAGAAACCTTCACTTTGACCCTTAGGGATTTCATGTGGAAGATACACCAGAAGGCTAGTAATATGATCTGGCTTCTCTGACTGTCATTTCTTGCCAGTTATTTAATCCAGCATTTAACCCCAAGCTCAGCTGGCATCTTCTAGGATATTATACAAATAGAATTAATCCCATCGTCAGATCTATAGTTCAGGCATACATTTTTCAAATATATTCCACAATAATAAACAATGTCCTTGCACAATCTAGAGGTTTTTAAAAAATAATTCAATATGGAAAAAAATTAATGTTTCTTTTTATTCTTAATCTTCCAAGACATTGGGTTAATGCTCAAGTTTGCATGGTTTTAATTTGTCCTGGTGGAAAATTTATAGTTTGCTTGTCTGAGGTAAATCCTTAAGATGTTGACCATAAACTGGATGGTTTTATTACTGGTATTATTTTTATTAATTTGTTTGCACCAGACAGAGAAACAGTGATGTATACTTTGCAGCAGACTCGCATCTGAAAATCATTAAGTACAGCAATGGTATTGGCACATCATAAGAAACACTTAGGATCTTATTCCCCAGTCATATACTGACTGAAATGTTATACGATGAAATAGAAAGAAAAATGTGACATGAAGAATAGAAATTCATAAACCAAAGGACTGTCAAGAAGTTTGTTTTTCTGATTGTTAATCTCACTTTATGTTTTAAAAGCAAAAGAAACACATTGTAGATTTTAATGAAATGGGTCTGTATGATTTAAAAACTTCACACAGTTTATTCAGTGTTAAGATTTTTAGAGCTGGCACAGAAGTGGCTGATTGGGATATTAATCTGAGTAAACTAAGAAACTGTCTATTAAGCAATGCACAATAACTTTATCCTGGGGTGCCTATAACAGGTTCTTTGAATTGATTCCCATTTACAGACATGTCTTCAGCGCTGATAATTATAAAACTTCAATGGCTATTAAGCTAGCACCTTATATGTTGGTGGTGCTGCCAAGCACTTGTCACCTTCAGCAAATTTGCAGTGTGCATTCTGTATTCTTGTAAGAGAACAAGGAGATTGTTCGGTTGTTTGTAGTAGCTTTCTTGCTGTTATGTCTACACAGTTGTGGTTCAAGCAGCTGTTTAGGGATGAGTTTCATGAGTATGCTAGCTGTGTGGTTACAAATTTAATTTGGAAAGTGATCCTAGCACAACTGCTAATGTCTTTAGACCGTGATTTATTAGGGGTTAACTCTATCATTGCTGGCAGCTAGCAAGTGGTGCTAAATATGTACTAGTAAGAGAATGTGGCAGAATGTAGTATGGCTTCACATTTGAAAAAATGTTCATGTTGCTTTTTAAAAAATGGATAATACATAGTTATAGATAGTTTTGTAGCATTGACAGTCTGTGGTCTCCTCAAAAATCTATGATTTTAGGCTACACAGATACGTTTAATTTCATGTAGATGATTTCTTCCATTCCATGTATATAAAATTATGCTTTACCTTCAAAATAATGCAATACATTAAATATATTTTCAGGATAAAGTAGCCAATATTTGGTGCTCTCTAAGCATTCTTTTCAAAATAAAGACAATCCTGACAAGAGAAACACAACTTAAATTAAGGTATGTAATTATCAAATTCCCCAAGCAGTTTCCTGTTAGTTTTAGCAAAGGATGCATTTCAAAGAACATAAATAATTTAGAATTATTTAGATTTAGAATTATTTGTGTTATATAGAACTATAAAGAATTATATAGTCAAACGGCCTTAATAAAAAAGGTTATTTCAACATTTTGTGGAGCTGTTCTCTGCTTGCTGGTTTATTCATTTGTGATTGAGTCAGACTTAGCTGAATCAATAACATCATCATCATTATGAAAGGAATCTTATTAAAACTGAGCAATACCAATTCTCATCTGATTCTTGATTCAGAATTAATCTGGTTATTGAAATCAATGGTTTTAATATGATATTATTACTTTATTTTTAGTTTTGCTTTAACATTCCTGACTGTACTTCCCAGTTGCATAAAACTGACTCTGCAACCTTCGCTCAGAGGATTTAAATATGGCTTGGTAAGTATATAATAACACATATTTAAACATATTTAGTCATAATTTTGTAACATGTAATAATCTCTTTTCTTTATCTCTATTATGATTGATAGGGTTGTAGAGAAGGAAAAAAGACCAATTCCAATCAGTGATCCCTTATAAAACAATCAGTTGGGCAAAATGCTGCTGACTTCTCCATTCTTAACTCATGTGATCTAGATGGAGATTAGGAATTGGAAAGAATTTAAGAAATCATGTTCTGCGTGCTTCCTTTATTCTCTCTCTCTCTCTCTCTCTCTGTGTGTGTGTGTGGTGGTTAAGTTTTGGCCTAGAAACCAAAAAATCATGAGTTCTAGTCCTGACCTTAGGTTAATCTCTCTCTCTCGGCCCAACCCAACTCACAGGATGTGTGGTGGGGAAAATAGAAGAATGAGGAGTATTATCTTTGTTTAATATGGATGCTCACTGCCTTGGGTTACCTAAAAAGTAATAAAGGTGAGGTAGGAATTTAATAAACAAAATAAAATAAATTAAACATTTCTTTCCAAAGGAGGCCATCAGTAGCAACTTATAACTCCATATTTTGTTCTTTTTTTTTCTTTTGCCAAGAATTCTCCTAATTTTCCATTATTGAAGGAAAGTAACATAGTAAAATTGATAAAAACAATTTTGGAATGAAATATTTATTTAGCAAAAATGCAAATTATACTGTAGTATTGGGAATCATCATAAAGTGGAAGGGTTTTTACAGGTTATTTTGGTAAAAAAAAAATCCTGAGTTGGAGAAATACCCGAAATCTATCTTTTATAATGCTTTGTCTACCATCTTATAGTAACTTGTCTATTTTTAAAGATTTATCAAGTTTTTTTAATATCCTAGAAGGCAGTTTATGAGAGATTGATTTGTGGAGTCCTTGATGCTCTCTGAGTTTGGTTGTTTACTTGCAAACATTTCATTACCCACCTAGGTAATATCATGATCATGGCACATGATGGTAGTGATGAAGTTACCTAGTTGGCTAAAGAATTATCCTGAAGCAAACCAAGATAAGAGAGCATCAAGAACTCCACCATTCAATCCTGTGAACCACACATATTCTCTTCTGTTGGAGCTAACTATTTTTCATCAGTTCTTTAAGGATCTTCAACTATAGTCTCTAATCTGTCATCAACCTCATGCACAAAAAGTGGGGAAATATTTTATTCCATAAACATTATTATAGTAGTCTGTTTATAATGTCCATGGAGTTGTTTGGCAATAAAATTATCCATGTTAGCCTCATTCACACTATCTCATTGAACAGTAAACATAGCTAATGAATAACCTGTTTAAATGAGGGGAATGGGACAACTTTCCACAGCCAACTCATCATGGCCAACTTGCTGCAGGACAGCTTGCCACAGATAATTCACTGCAGGAAAACTCGCTGCAGGACAATTTTACAATTCTATTTAATTATTTTAAATAAATAAAAATAATTTGAATTTCTATCATTCACATTTCATTCTGTCCCCCCTTTTGCATCCTTTCTTTTATGATTCTATTCCACCATTTCTTTGGTATGAGTGTAACTCTTGTCCAGCAGTGAGTTGTCCTGTGGTGAGATTGCCGTGGCAAGTTGGCCATGGCGAGTTAGCCATACCAAATTGTCATAGACCCTAAATGATAGGCTCTTGCACTGTTAGTGGTCTTTGACATTGGACTGCTACCTACAATATTTGTCAGAACATTGAAAAACATAAAGGTATAATAAAAACTGATCATAAAACTAATCAGTCAAATTTAGTACTTCAGTCCAGAGAGAAAGTACAACTCTGCCATACCAGAAGCCTATTTTAAATCCTTCTCAATTTGTCTAAATCGCTTAAGTTTTACATCAGTGATTTGACAGTTATGTTAATTTGTTTAGATACCCTGGTGAGTCACTTCCCTGGTAGATGGTTCATGCTCTCATCAACAACTAATCAGCTAATAAAGCTATCCAAGTGGACATGCAACTAATTTACAGCATTTTATCATATTGTGAGCCTTGGCCATGTAGCCATATTTTGTGATATAAATAAAAGCTTTTGGTAATAAAAGTGTGGAACTGATTGGTCATGATTAATAGCACAAAAATGCTTTACATAGACCTGTCAATAAAGTAAAAGCAGATCTTGTCTGCTTTTAACATTCTTAATTTTCTTTTTCAAAGGTTTGCTGTTCATTGTCTTTCTTTCTCTTCTCATTCCAAGTGCATGAAAAATCTGTTCTTCTTGTTTCGGTGTAAGTAATATTTTATATTAAAATACTTTAATTATTCTATAAAAATTGGTACTTGGAAATATGTGTGAGAAAAACTTAGTGCTGACAAAAAGATTCTAAAATAAGATCCAAGCTCCTACACAAGGACCAGTACATTTGTATAACATGTGAGTTGTGTATCCGTGAATTTCTGCTCTCCCATTCTAATAGAATCTGGAAGGTGAAATCATGGACTTTTCTTAGGTCCCAGAATACTGAGTATGCATTGAAGCTGTAGCTGATTAGGAATGATCATGCAGGCAGATTCTTTTATTGCAGAGGTATCAAGGACATGAAGTATTGCTTACTCCCATAGAAAGATCCATTATTTGGAGCGTTAATCCATTTATTTTGTTGTCCTAATATTCTTTTATGATTATCAAGGAAGCAGCAGCTAAAAAATTATTATGTTTCTTAAACAATGCTTTTGAGTTTATATTTCTGTTTTCCCCTTAGACCAGTTTGCTTAGTTATACATGAAATTCCTTTTATATCTACATGGTTTCTTCTAGTTTCAACTTTCAGGTGAGTTTGAATATTATTTCTAAACAATTCTTCGTACTTTGAAAAGACATTTTAAGATTTATTTTACATTGTAATTTTTTTGGCTTGTATAACCTTGCTAGATTTCACAGTAATTCATGTTTCCCTTTACAGTATGCTTCCTCTTCTATTAAAGGATGGCCTTCTTTTGTCTTCCATTGTCACAATGTTGGCTTTCCTCCTGGTCTGTACAACTTCTTTTTCAATATTTGAAAAAACATCTGAAGAAGATCTGCAGCTAAAAAAACTTTCCAGTTACTTAAAGAAATACATTACTTGGTTTAAGACATTTTCAAAACTTATGAAGAGTTTAGTAAGTAACTGTTACAAAAATATATTATGTGCACTAATTTTACTCAGAGCATATGCATGCGTTGCATTTGTTTTTCTTACCAAAGCACAAAGGACTCTATATTAAGTTGCCAAACTTCCTCAGTTAAACTATTGAATTACATTATTCAGTAATGCTGTTACAAACAATTGCTTTAATACTTTTCAGCATTACTTCTGAGCAGCATCTAGCATCTTATAATCATAATCCTTCAAGTTGACTGACAAAATGAATTCCTTCACCCCGTGCATTACCATGTTAGTAATGCAGTGAGCACTTGATATACATAGCAATAGTAGGATTATTTTTCTACTTGAAAATGTGCATATTTAATGGTATTTTATTAGCATCAGTCCTGGCAACTGGTAAATATGTTATGCTGCGGAGGCATTGAATTCATTGAAATAATTATTTATTAAATTTATATACCACCCAATGAAACCACTTATTGGGCAAAACTGTAGTAACCGTCATGCTTTTTCTCTTCTCCTACCCCAACATTCAGTTTTTCATCTCAGTAACTCTGATGAGCATCCTGACTTTAATGAGTGCTACGATGGAACCTCCAACGCATCTCCCAGATTTATTTCCAGTAGCTGTCTCTGTTGTATCCTGCTTACACTTTCTCTTTTTCTTACTGTATTTTAACATCATTGCAATGTGGGAATCAAAAGATGGTCGAAATCAGAAAAAAATAAATTAATTTCAAGTGCCAACTTGGAAAATTAATAGCTCTTATTTTGTATATAGCATTTTCCATAGACCTTTGCCTTAAAGTGTTCTATAATGGAATGCTATTCTTTTTGTCATTTCATGCATTTTCTAAGAAAAGCCAGAAAAAAATATTTACAGATTAATATGTGCTGTTCCCAAGAGAGTTGTGCTTACTGTTCTTTTCTGTGAAGTAAAAAAAGAATCCTTGACACTTGACAGTAAGTTCAAAATAAATCCAGAAAATAAGAAGCATCTCAACAATCTGTGCAAGTTTATTTTAAACAGATATAATACCACAATAATTTAATAATGTTATGATTGAATTGGTTTAATATACTTCCCAAAATAAAACATGTTGACATTACTGATTGTATGTTATAGCAATTACTCATGTCTATTGCTACTAAGTGCTATCTCTTACAGTGTATTTGATTACACATAATAAATTGCCTTATACTAAATTTCAATATCCTTTCTATTATAAGCTTAAAATCATCAAGGTCAAGAGTCAAGTGATTCAGTGTTATCGTTCATGCTTTCCTGACAGTCTTATTTCAGTATTAACCTCAATAATATTTGAAGGCCATAACAGGAATTACAGTGTATAGCTGTGGTGAATACTTTCCATGTACAGTATATTAACATGCAAACCTTGTAGTATTCGGACATATGAGTCATTGTGGTCATTAGGATTCAGATAATTGATTTAGGATTAGGGTTATACTCTTTTCATAGGCATGGAAACTGGTTGTATAAGACTGTTGTTCTGGATTGGAAAGTTGAAATACTGGGAAGTTGAAACACATCAATCTACCAATGTGTTGAACTAAGAGGCCTTCATCCTTCGGCAGACTGAGAGAAGAGAACCTCAGTTCAGCACTAAAACTAGAATGCTTAATAAACAGATCACTCAGAAAAGCTCAAATCATGTTGCAAAATCTGGTTATTTTGTATATTATCTTGTAAGACACTTGCTTTTTCATGTGACAGTTGAAAGCAATTTTATAATACAAGGAAATAAATATAATATTGTTTCTTTGATTAATCAGATTTCCATTCTGACCAATGGAAAATTTAAAACAGTCTTGCTTTTCTGTTATATATCCTCATATCATTGAATGTCCTCAATAGAAATGCAACTAAGTACAGTAAATCTTTCTTAGTCAGAGTCATGTTCATTTGACTTTGGATATCATTCTGTACTTCTCTTTCCCTTTTCCTCAAGGTATACAATGAGTATGTATGTAAGTATGTATGTATATGTGCTTGCTTGCTAGGTAACTAGTAAACTTGTTTGTTAGCTTGCCCTTTGCTTTCAACTGGGACAACTATAAACTTCTAAGTTCTGAAGAATAGGATGGGGTTCATCATGTGTAGCTTGAATCCCTAGCATGGTAAATTCATATTTGTATGTGTTCTTTTCCTTCCTAAAGGTTTAGTTTCATTTAGAAGTGGTAGGAAAGAGAGATTGATGTGTATGTGGGCAAATCTATTCAGGTAATACTGATTTTTACTAATGTGTCATAACCATTCTCAGCCTGCACTGGAATTTCAAGCATTATTTGAAATATTATCAGATTTAAATTTAAACTCTTATATTGGGTAACGTTCTTTAAAATACAGAAACAATAGGTCCACTTGCCATAGATTTTTCTCTAGATTCAGCTACCTACTAGAAATACATGTATGAAAAAATAATATTCCATTTTAACCTTACTAAACCATACCAATTAAATAGTACCATTGAATTTGATATCTTTCTGTTGCACACAAATTAGATTTAATTTGGGGGATCTGTCATAACTTGAACAGTTGCAAAGTGGCCAATCATAAATCAAGGGCTACCTGTACTGATCTCATGTTTTTATTACCCTATGCCAGGGGTAGGGAAACTTGGCTCTTTTATCATTTATGGACTTCAACTCCCAGAATGGGACTGTGAAATATATATTTGTATATTAAAATGTCCTACATTTGTATATTAAAATATGTCCTGCATTTGTACATTAAACAGTCCCATTCAAGTCAAAAATTGATTTCCCTCACAACTGAAAAACCAGTAGGCCAGGGATGGGGAACCTTTTATGGCTCACTCAGGAATTCTGGGAGTTGAAGTCCATAAGTGATAAAAGAGCCAAGTTTCCCTACCCCTGCCCTATGCTATCCTTTTTCTCACCCAGTAATCAGAGGGTAAGAGCAAGTGCTCATTAGCATAGAAAAAGCTTAGTATTATATACATTGTTTCCTTTCTCCTTATGATGGCTTTCGGTACAGGGAGAATTATCTGATATTTACTTATATAGAAATATAAAAGGGTTGTTTATTTAGACAGCTATTCTTGAAAGGGGGAAGTGCCTAAAACCGGTAACTATAATATTTTAGTAGTTTAGAAATTTAGAACTAGCTTTGTTGTATACTAAACTTGTGTTACAACTTGGTGTAAAACATTAACATTGGAATCATGTTGATATGCATGATTAGCAATTACCTTTTATGAATAATCCCTTTTTCCTGCCTTTAAAACTATGATCAATCCTGTCCTTCAATGTGTATGTTTTCATACAACATACATACATTTTAGGGAAAAAATACATTTTAACATTGAAATGTCAAATGAAAAAAACTAGCAAATAGAAAATTATCAAATAAAAATTTGACTGTATTAAAACCAAATTTTATTCTAATTTATCAGATTTATATCTTGCTTTTCCACAGGAAGACAATTTCCCATACAGAGCATCCCTTTCATTCTCCTCGCCCCAAATAACCATCTTGTGAAAGGGGTTGAGCTGAGAGTGTAATTGGACCAGGATCATTCAGTGACCTTGAACTGAGGCCCTCTACTCCTGGTCCAACACCAGAGCCACTACACTAAACTAATCTAATTCATACCTTTTGAAACCAGATGGTGATTTTTCCCAAGCATGCTAATATGGTACAGAATAGTTCTATACAAGCAGAAGCCCTTTCTACTTTTTTTTAATGCTGTTTCTACAGTGCCTTCTCATGAGCAGCTTTTCAAAAGGCACAAACAGCTAAACATGAAAAACAAGAAAAAGGGGCTATAAGATATAATGGTTTATGTACAAAGAGCAAATGCAAATTTAAAGCTCCAGTCATCTCCAGGCCGGTTCTCTCTTTGATTGATAGACAGCTACTGATTGTGTTGGTATCAAACTTGTATGGAAGAATAATGTAGTTTTGCTCTTTCTACTGAATATATAGCCTATTTAAATCTTATGGAGGCCTGTTCAATGGTAAAGCATTCATTCATGTTCCTGAACGTTAGCACCCAGTGTTAGACTGCTACAAGCTATCTGTTGCAGTGTATTTACACAATTTAACCCTGAGTAAATATAGATGGGCCTTTTCTAAAGCTTGTTGGAGTAATCCTCTGATTTCATTAACCATATTCTTGGAGACACGGTCCCAATGGCTCTAGGGAGACACATATGTGTTCCAAATATGGTATCCTGAGATGTGTTTTTTTCCTTCCTAATTATTTCTAAATTTAAGAATCATACAGATAGCAATAGCACTTAGGCTTATATACCATTTTACAGTGCTTTACAGCCCTCTGTAAGCAGTTTACGGAGTCATCATATTGCCTCCAACAATCTGGGTCCCCATTTTACCAACCTCAGAAGGAGGGAAGGCTAAGTCAACCTTGAGCCATTGAGGCTCGAACTGCCAAACTCCTGGCAGCCAGCAGTCAGCAGAATTGGCTGTAATACTGCATTCTAACCACTGCAACACTGCGGTTCTTAAATGTTGTTATTTTTTTTAAAGAGATGACAATTCTTAATTTACATTCCAGGTTGTCAAATACCTTTATTGAGTACAAGTACACAAAACATTTGACTTAGATGCGTTGCTCTTTTGTTTTATGATAATTTCTTGGTAATAAGTTTTCTGAAGCAATCTATTTTCTTTCTCTTTTTTTTAAGATAAAGAAATAATAAAGACTGTTAGTTAAAGAAAATTAGATAGTAAATTTCAAGTCCCCAGTCTTTGCTATTCGTAAACTAAGCTATCAGTAATTTAGAAAAGTATACATTTTCATAAAGCAAACAAAACATTTCATTACTTCCATTCAAAATTGTCTGCCTTAAAAATGTACCTCTGATATGCAAACTGAAATGTGAAATCATTTATGGGTCCCAATGCATTTAAAGGTAGTCCTCACCAACAGTAATTGTGACTGGGGGGGGGGTCACAAATAATCAGTGGAACAGCTTCCCTTCAGAAGCTGTGTGCTCCATCCTGGAGGGTTTTAAGAAGAGATTGGACAATCACTTGTCTGAAATGGTATAGTTTCCTGCTTGAGCAGGGGTTGGCCTAGAAGACCTCCAAGCTCCCTTCCAACTCTGTTATTTTGATATTCAATCATAAGATGTGTGGTATCATGACTGCACTTACAGCATTAATTCCAGTGATCCCAGTGTTGCTGTCATTTAGATAAATCCCAGGTGGTCACATCCCAGTCATGTGACCACCATTTGTGATGGCTTCCCTAGACGTGATAGCAGTGGTCACAGCTGGTGATCACATGATTGGGATTCTGCAACGTAATTGTAAGCCAGTTACAAAGTGCCTGAGTCATGATCCCATGATCATGCTGGGATGGTTGTAAATTTGAGGACTGGTAAAAAAGCTACCATGAGGATGCTGTAATGGTCACAACTACAAGGATCCATGGGTAATTACCCTTCGTTTAGTGCCATAATTTGAAATGGTCGCTGAACAAGTGGACATTAAGCAAGAATTTTTGGACAGCACTGGCTCTTCGGCTTTGTAACGGAGATGAGCACCACCCCCCAGAGCCGGAAATGATTAGCACATATGTGTGAAGGGAACCTTTACCTTATATTAGAACTAGTTTAATGTTTATGCTTGCAAACACTATTTCACAAAAATACTTAACCTTTTAAGGATTGTGCTTCAATGTATTTAGCAGTTTGAGTTCCAATAACACAAAACATATAACGGCGTTCGATGGTTTCACTAACAAAAAGGCCTGAACTTCACTGGGAAACCAACATTGCTAAAACTAATTGCACATAAAATGTTTGGATCTCATAAGTCTTTATTAACAAATGAAGGGTTATATACAAAGATAAATGGCATATTTGCTTGAATTTGTGTGTGCTGATAAGATAAACAATGTGCTGTAAATTGGCCAGGCATCTTCATTATTTGTGGTAGAATTGGTTAGCCATCAGAGGCAGCATGAAGCATATAATTACTGTGAAATTTGCAGTTTCTTTGAAGGCCTGGGAAATAGCATCCATCTCTAAAAGTAGGCCTTCTTTAACAATGTAGTGAAAAGCTTATTAAAGAATTTTTACCAACATCAGGCAAGTTTTCTTAGGTTTAGAAAGGAATAGAAAGAATACAATTTTATGCCATTACATATTTGCATAAAAAGCTACGGCAAGCGTATTATTTACATTGAGATTAACTAGCTGTACAGATTGTAAAGTTTAAATTAGATGCAAGAAACTGTATCTAGATGTGCACCTGCCTGGTACACTGAGCAATCCTTAGCTGGTATTTGCTGGAGAGATAGATTTACAGGAGGGGTTTTTTTTAACCTTTTAAGTAGGATCAGGCAGTTGGAGAATCTTGCAGCCAAGCTTGATATATTCTTAAGACCTGTGGGTTTAAAAAAAAAAACCACACACAAACAATTAAAATAACCGGAAATAGCACCAATGTCACACAGTTTATCATCGCTTTTAATTACAATTAAAAGATACAACATACAAGCATATAAAAACTATTAGGAAAGAAAATATCCTGTTTTCCTTGATGTAAAAGGAAACATTTGTTACAATACAAATGCTCACAACTATTTTAGCTTATTATTTAAAATGAAAGCACAGCCAAAGGTCTTAATATTTCAAGAAAATACAGAGGATGATGTTTAACACAACACTTGCTTTCATGCTGATTATTTGGTCTTTGTGGCACAAATAAATAAATAAATGCTCTTAATTGCTTTGATAACAGGCAATTTATAGCTACCAAAGAACCAATAATAACACTTAAATGTTGAAAGGTTTGGATTCTGAAACATGTATTATGGATTATTATAATAATACAAATGAGTTTGTCTCTTCAGCAAATTCCCGTTTTTAGAATAAATGGAGGTTATTTTTCTATTTTCTAATTATGCACTCTGCTAATAAAAACTCAAGGATTATGAGATACAGTGAGAACATGCATTCCTCCTACTACTACTGCAGCTGCTGCTTTTGGAGGGCCACAGAGCCAACTGTCAGCCCGACAATAACTCAAAATCTACTGGAATTCTCCTTTATTGTTATTAGGCAGCCAGTGGTACTTAAAAGTTTACAAATCCTGTTGAATTTTCTGACAGTAAGGAGAAACATAACCATATTAACAAACTCTGCTAATCAGTCTTCCTCTGTGGGGTGCACTCCTGGTTGCAGAAGTATTCCCAATGGAAAGGAAGAGGATAAGCCATTTATCAGATGATCCACTCGATTCCACCAGGACCCTGCTTGCTTTATCTAGGATTATTATTGGTGAACTCACATGTACTATCCTCATGCTCGATGTACGAGGAAAGCTGAAAATTAACAAGAAGAGAGAGTTCATCTGTTGGCTTAAATAGTAAATTGAACGCTCTTATTTTACATTACCTAAGCAAGATGAGAAGATACAAGTTGTTGGCAATCAGTACTCCCATCTAACTAGATCTGAGCAACGATTGTGTCTGTACCAGCATCCTGAGCAAGACTATTCTCTGGAACAGGTTATGTAGAGACACTCCACGATTTAGCAGTTATCCTGTGCTTTCTGAGACAAAATTGCCTTTATGGATCTCTACTGAGACTGAACGCTGGCTGCTTTTTCATTGGTAGATCCCTAGCAGCCTTCTGCTTACCTCTTGAAGTCAATGGGAATGCTGCCTCCTAGACATTAACTCATCTGGATTGCATTCATAACAGATTATTGGCTCACCTGAGACAAACATACCTCAAATCATGATGTTAAGAATATGTAAAATGCTCTGACACTAAATAGTTTCAATAAAATAATTGGTGAGTGATTAAAAAAAACTTGGCTTTTTCATTGTTTTCAGTGTCCTGGCCATTTTAAGTGCTGTGTTCTAGATTGTTCAGCCCAGCAGAAAAACAGAATCAGGGGAAATCCAACACAAATATCAAAAATAATCTCCCCCCTACAACTTTGATTAAATTAATAATTGAGGCTGCTATTGAAGGAAAACGTGGAATTCATTCCAGAAACAATTATTTATTCGTAATGCCATCAGAACTGGGTTGCAAAAATCTGGATGACTAATAGAGTCCAGCAAAGAAGTAGATTTTTCCCTCTTTTGATTGCCTCCTAGTGGCTGTCCAGACTTCTGCAACCCTAATCTGGTAACCCCATTATTAGTGCAAATGTGAGGTCCTTGATGTTCTCTGAGCTTGGTTGTTTTCTTGCAGACATTTCATTACCTAACTAAGTAGCATCATCAGTGATGAATTATCAGCATCCTCAGCATCCGCTGGATAATGAAACAGCTCCAAGAAAACAACCAAGCTCAGAGAACATCAAGGACCCCACAGAATTGGACCTGCTACTACTGGTTTACATTGAATAGAATAAGAGGAAAAGAGTGTTGAAAAGAAAGTACATGGCCAAAAAGAATAAGGCTACTGCAGGGGTGCTGTGAAATCACTTCGGTCTTTTAAAAAAATCTTTTCTGCATTAAAAGTACACATGGATAAACAAGTTACATTGTTCATAAGCATACATTCCTGCTTTTGCAGACAAGTAATGTAAAACGTGTGTGTTCATACATGCATTACTGTGCTTTGAAGTGTTACTAATTCTGTCTTGGTTTGTTTGTTGAGCTTTGGTAAATATCCCTATTCTGAGTGGTATCTGGCATCTTAAGCTGGGCTTCAGGATATTTTTAAGATTGCCAAACCTTTCTTGGCTTATTGAGTGTTTAGGATGCACTTTGTGCATGCTCTTATGCTGGCCTGCTGAGCTTTCGGACTGTGTTTCAAAATGCCAAGGATGAAGAAACTCGATTGCTTTCTCACTGGCAACAAAAAAAACCGCCCTGCTTTTGTTTTGTGCTGCACTAAGTTTTGTTGTTCAACTTCTGCTGATTCAGCTCCAAGTATATATGCTTCTTTCATCCCCTGAGCAGTTCAGGGTGCATTTTTCTTTCTAGTTGAACAACCTAAGACAGTGCTATTTGTTGTTTTTCTTACAGCTGTACTCTTCAATAAAGGTATATTTATTAATATAAGAGTTATAAGCATCAGAGCTGCAGTACAAACTGCAGTCCACTTGCTCTGGTGCTTTAACAGTAACAAACAAGGGAGCAATATTTATTTCATAGAATGAGAGTGTGAGCAGGCCACTATGCAACTCAGAACCATCCACTTTTCACTGATACTGAAGCAAAGGGTTGCCATCTTAAATTCCAATATAAATCAGCCTGGGTTGATACAATACTGATTCTGCATTTGTATGTAAATTTTGTTTAAAACCATGGTCTTGAAAATACTATATACTGAAATGAGTACAACCTTATCCTGTAAGGAATAAATAACATTCAATTTGATGAAGATTACTTCATGAAAATTTGTTCTAACTAGCACTGGTCTAGCACAGCATGATTTTAAAAAATTACAAAAGCAAACTGAAATATGTTCTGAAATATGACCATCTATCTGATGAAGGCTGAACGAAATGCATTTCTAAAAACAAATATCAAATGGTCCATCTTGAGTACCCATGTAAAAGTAAAACTCTTGAATATGGCACAAAAATTATTGAAATCCTTATCAACTTTACTTTGATGACCATCCAATCTTTTTTAAAAAAAAATCCTAACAAATATTTATATATACACATTAAAATACACACAAAATGGGATTCCCTCTGAATAATGCAAGTATGGAATTAAAACCTATGAATATATAATTGGATTAAAGAATGCTTTTTATTACATCATATCTGAAACAGCACAATTTTTTTTTACAAAATATTTTGCCATTTGAGAATCACCAATTTGCAGAGAAAATAATTATCACATTTGAGTTGTTTTTCCATTGACTAATTCAATGAGATGAACACTTTTGAAAGTTTTTTTATAAATTATATTACACTAAAAATTTAATACTGACAGAGAGTGATAATCCTCACAAAAGATCCCATTACATGATTTTCTATATTGTATGTTTAAAGCATTAATGTCTTCTCACCTTAGCCAATGAGAGATTTCAGGAATGCAAAGCTATTGGCAGGTTGGAGATTCTCTGCAAAACAAGACAATTTACACTTAACATGATGTTTTAACACACTCAAGTTGCAGTTCTTCCCACTTATAAATGAGCCATTTATAGAATACAACTTCCTATTAAATTCAAATACATGTGGCTGAAGATTTTTCAGCTGAACAGTAGTGGCCAGAATGGATATTTATTTACTTTTTCAGGATTACTAGTGTCTTATAACTATGAAGGTAGATAAGCCAAAAACCAAATCTAGTACACTTTCAAAGTTATTCCCATCCCATTTCCATTGCATTAGTCATTTTGTCCTGTTTTTTTAATAGTCACAATTGCAGAGAAAGGGACCTATGTTGTTAAAACTTTTTTTTTGCACTTTCCTTCCCCCCCTTTTTTCTCTTTCACAAGAAAGAGTAAGATAATTTTCTAGAAGTAACATGGGACATTCAACTTCAAGTGGTATTTGTAACTATTGGGTGAAGTCAATCAGAATCTGGTCCATATCACAAGAGATCACGAGTTCTCAAAAAGTTTATTCTGGATTTTTGCTTTGATTTTTGCAAATGCATGCAAAGTTAGAGCATTTTAAGCCATGTGCAACTCCAAAGTGGATAGGGAAAGTAGAGACAAGGAAAAAATGGTCACTTGACTGCTGATATAAAACCTGTTTCTTAAATGTGCCAGAATAATTTTTCTCCATAACCCTCAAGCACAGTTAAAATCTTTAGACTATTCATTATGGTTCTTTTTATAGTATTTTTATTTAATAAAACCTATTAAGACTACCATACAAATCTCTTTACTTATGCTTTTATCTTTTAACTGATCAATTTTTATATTGCTGACATCTCCTCTTCACCATTTGCTCATTTAAAAATTCATAGTACATGAACTATGTCTCTGGAGAAAATGTCTATAAAATTTGTTACAGCTGGCAAATGTGTATGAGTCAGTGATAGCACATGACTAAATGCTTCGCAGAAAATAAAACTTGTTTCTGTAGTAAGCAGAACTGTTTAAATGTTATTTATTTTTATGTTTCAAAGAAAATATATTGTGAAGTGCTGCATTGATTTAATACATAACATTGTCTGTGTACACGCTGTACAAGGAAAATTTATGAAACCTTTGCACAACTCCTTTAATTGAATTTTCCAAATCTCTCACCACACACAAATAATCAATATCTTCTGCAGAGAAAACCAGTCAGAATTATTACCGTCTTTCTTTTCAATGTTGTTGTCATCAGCAGATAGAGAGCACCTGGATATTTGTAATGTCTGGATAGCAAGTTATTTACACCTCTTTAAAAGTAATTGCTATTAATCCCCTCAGTTGTGCCTTCCCACACCCTGTTTTATTTTAAATAACCATTACATGTCTGAAAGAAAAGAAACAGGTATTCTTTTTGAGCATTTGTAGTCATGTAGGAACACAGTACTGATAACATTTTATAATTTAAGTTTTCATTTCACTTGATATTCATATTCCTATATTATTGTAAGGCTCACTGAAAAAAAAACTATAAGAAATAAAAGTATACAACAATTGGATCCGAGTTCACGAGGCAATTCTGAAAGGTTTGCCTATAAGGAATGCAATTTGGTAAGCTGGCATTTGTATATTTGATTTTGAATATAATTTAAGATATTCAGGTATATATTTTCTGTAAATGAGTATCACAGCCAACCTAATAAGTAACATTTAACCTAGAAAGTATAGAACATTAAACTACACTTGAAGCATTCAGTTTGCTTTCAAAATATCTAACATTACTGCAAACATATGTTGTATTTTAAAATTGACATCTTAACTACTGCTACGCCAAAGATTAAGATGACCAAATTTTATACAGTGAATAAAGCATTATATCCTACAATATTCAGAGGCCAAAAGAATAATGGACTAATCATTTTTCTTCCCACTAAGTAGCATTTCTCTGTTAGACAGATTAAAATCTCACCTAAAGCAAAAGATGCCACACAAAATCAATACAGCCCAAACTTAGTTTCTTGCAAAATAATTTCAAGAGTGGTTCAGTCTTCAAAGGCAAGTGAGACAACAATATTGTTTTCGTTTTTCTGAGGCGAAGTCCTATTGAACTCTGAAGAGTTTATCTTTGAATAGGCATGCATGGAGTTGCAATGCAAAGTTTTAATCTTACCTCATACTATTGGAATTTATTACTGAGAAATAAATCACAATATCAGCCATATTGAACATATTGTGGATTACTTTTGAATATACATTTATAGGATTGACTCTAGGAATGTCTTAAAAGTGTAAAAAAAATTAAGAAAAACATTGTAACAAAGATAACAAATCCTATCTTATACATAACCAGGTTCAATTTGCAAGTGTGAAAAAACCTATGACAGAAAGAAGTGCAGAAAGATAATTAAATAATAACATTTTTAAAGCCCTCTTATATTGACTAAATTTATAAAATGCATTACTAAGCTACAAAGTGATTTACCATGATCCAGTTTTCCATGATCCAGATGTGTGGGATTACAACACCCATTATCTCCAGCCAATAGTACTTTGAATCCCTTACAGAGGAATTTCACAATATACCTTTTTAATGGAGAAAACAATAGTGTATAAGGCAACTCCTATGACCAGCAGGTCTGCAGTCTACACTTTCCAGATGATGTAGGACTTGGCCAACTTTGGTTAGATTGGGAAGTCAAGCCGAGTTAGGCTGGATGAGTATTTGGGTGGGGAAAACATGACCAATCAACGTAGGTAGCTCTGAACAAGCTGGACTAATCGTCTCTTAGTATGTGACATTTTTTATCTTCCCACATGAAAATGTCCTAATGTCTAGAGCAGTGCTTTTCACTATTAGCAACTTTAACACTGGCTGGAGAATACTGAGAGTTGAAGTCCACCTACCTTAAAGTTGCAAAGGTTGAGAAATAATGGTCCAGAATACTTGGTATACAGTACATTGCAATTTATCTTGCTCTAAATATCAGGCCTAGACACAATTTGCCTTCTACCTGTCCTTCTATCTGCCTTCTATTTCCGTTCTACCTTTTTGGGATCAGCCAGCTGCAACCGAGGCACTATACAATTGTGGCAAATGGCAAACTGACTGGGAGGCAAGCAAAGTCTGATAGCTTCATATTGCTTGATCTCTTCATGGCAAAAAGCTAGATTAGATGTATTATCTAAATCAGGCTAAATGCAATATAATAATATTGCAAAACTCAGAGGGCAGCTTTTTTTAAAGACAAAAAAGACAAAAAAAAAAGACTGTAAAACTCCACTGCTTTGTCACAGACATGGCAAACCCATTTGTAACAGATCCTTTTGTTTTCTAATCAATTGGAATTTGCCCAGTGGATAAAGCACCACTTTTTCTATTTGGCACAAGATACAGTACAAGCCTCTCCACAAGTGATCAAATACTGTCCGGGACTCAGCAGGATAAAGGTTTTTGTGCTTGGATTTGCTTCTCCATATGCTGAAAGAAAAATTTCCTTTGGAAATATGCAGCACCCATCCTACACAGAGTCACGGCAAAGCAGCAACACAACTCGATTTCATCTCCTGGCAGCTGCTCTCAAGTTTGCTTACATTGTCTTCAAAAAACATTTTGTTTATTGTAAATGCTAGTCATGGGCAAACAATGGTGCTATTTTTTATGCTGCTAACATAAAATGATATCCTAAGATCTACATAATGCTGTCCATTGATGAAGGAATGCTCCGAATTAAGTTGTTTTAAGTAGTGGTTGTTTATGTAAAGTAAATAAATTTAATGCCTCACCATGTGATAATAATGTGACATTCCATCAGTACCAAGCCAAACAACAGTCACAAGTTTTATATCCTGAGCGTAACTAATTAAAAATCATTATAGAAAACCACATCCAAAAGTAAAAAAAGCAAAATAAAACACTATGTTCCTTCTTCAGTTGCCCTTCGCTCCTTGCAGTTATTTTTGACACACCCGTTCTTATCAAGACAGCAAAATGGATACCATTGCAGCAGTTAAAATCAATGTTGTTAAAATCTAAAAATATATTTTGTGTTCCACAGCCAATTTCATATACCATGCTAAATTTTATGTGCTTTGGGGGGGGAGGGAGTGGGGGTAGAGGAAGGAGTGTCAAATATGCCTCTAGCATTCAAAATTGAAGAAATCATCTCATTTCAACATCTCATCAATAGCTGTTCTTGAACACAAAACACTCAATGCTTTGTTTTGTTTTTGTGTTAGTTGACTACTATATTGAAAGGAGGTTCTGAAGAGACTATGGTATTGATAAACAACCCTGGAATTTACTATCACGAGATGTTATGCAGAATACCAGCCTAGCTGGCTTAACAAAAAGTTTGGACCAATTCATGGAAGTCGTGCAGATCAATGGCTATGGGCCTAGATGAAACATGTCATGAAGGCCGTGGAAGATTAGTGGAAGATTTCTTTGTACAATTGGTTGGCCACTGTGAGAACAGACTGCTGGGCTAGATGGGATCTGTTTAAGTTTTTAGTTCTTTTCATGAGCTAATAACCTCTGATTTCAAGACCAGAAGATTTTCATCATGTTAACATTCTTGACCTCAACTCGAAACTTTGATCTGTTTTTATCTACACAGGAATTGGGGGCTGTATCCAGTTCGAGACATTCAGTTTGCCATAGATGATATAATGGATTTACTTTCCTCAGCCCCCGTGAACAAGAGAGAGGGAAAAGTGGACTTAGCACTATCCTAAAAGCTTGTATGGTTTCTCTTTCCATCACTCCTGAGTTTATTTCATGCTACCTATACACAAGAATCTGGTCTATTGACGGTCAAGGCAAGTAGGTAGTAGATAAGCGTCAACGGAATTCATGGGGAGCTGGATTTAGGTTTCTTGTGGGAGAATAGCGAAACTCAAACTCATGACATGTTTGACCCTGCCCTCCGGCTCAGACTGATCATCTTCTACACATGAGCAACCTTTGGTATCCTGAAGGTTCCAGCAGTTTCCAGGTCACACCTTAGAAACTGCCTTTGCCCATCACAGAAGATGAGCACTCTTACACAAAAGCCAGCAATTCGATTTTAGCAATTAGTCTTGTCTGCTATGAATAGATGGGAGCCCTCATGGCTTACCATTGCTCCCAGCAAAGCAATAGTGACAGAGAGGAAGCAAAAAGCAGGGGGGGGAGGGCGGGGCACAAAAAGTACCAAAGGGAGAGAAAGAGAATCCAAGCCATTGTTGGCTTCCACAAATGGGGCTCCAGGTTTGTGCAACTAACTGATTAGTGCAGTATGAAGAGATCCCAGAATTCCCCAGCCATCCATGGATTGGTGGCTTCCTAAATCCACAGAGAGATATGAGATCTTTAGCAAGCAACACATATTAACCAGAGGCTGTGTTTAATCTTTGTGCCACATTCATTCCTGCTTTATGTAGCTGGACTCTCTAATAAACCGCACTCCATTTTAAACTAAGGCACAAACTGCTGCTGTGGTGTCCTTATCGTTAAAATATTTTTTAAACAGTAACACCATTTACTAAATACAGTGTTTTGATTAAAAATTGAAAAATCTATCCTAAAAATTTCTATATACAGACACAAAGCAGGTATAAAAAAAATGTAGTAAAATAGGTGGGGAAAAACAAGGCAAGAATGTTATCCGTTCAGTTAACAATAAAGAATGAGAAAACCCTACTCAACACATCTGACACCCAGCAAGCTAAGTCTTCATTGCTGAAATGTCCTTTATTCTGTTTCTTTTAAAAACTAAATCATAACCGCAAGGGAAAACTAATCTATTTGATCAAGATGTGTGTCTGCCTGTCTGGCACCAAGAACACACTGCTGAGCTACGGAGATTTCCGATATCAATAGAAATGCGAAATGACTTCAAGCTCAGGAAAAAGGAAGTATTGCCTTGAGTTTTAAGACACAAGATTAGGAACTAGCTGTCTTCCCCAGTTCCCCAGTGTTTTAAGACACAAGATTGGGAACTAGCTGTCTTCCCCAGTTCTCCAGTGTTTTAAGACACAAGATTGGGAACTAGCTGTCTTCCCCAGTTCACTCTTTGCCTGCGAGGACAGACAAGCTACTTATTTTCCTAACCTTTAACCAAACTTTGTGAAAGAAAACACACATGCTGTTTTTCCTAGCATCAGTCGGAGGTTTTGCTCCTGATAATTCATAGCCATTACTCACATGTTTTTAAGTAGTGAGTACAGGGCCAAGAATAAAATTAGGCTCATAGTTTATGTGGGTGCATTTCCAAATATTCTGGACACAATGCTATATGGACAGCTATACTGTGTATGATGGAAATTTTCTTTCTAAATGATTGACTAACCACAGATTGGGATCAAGTCTTCTTGTAAAAACGATCAGTATAGCAAAAACAACAAACATGCACATATGCCACTGCAAACATGATCCCATTAGATTTGAGGCAGTGGTAAGGGGCCTTTGCTCTGTTTTTTTAAAGCAAGCTTCAGAGGGCCCTGTCTGAAGCGAATCATGCAGTCCCCTTGCAGTTGAGATTCAGTATGGAACTGAGATGACACTGGTCACACTATTTGACCACTAGAGGGATAGTATTGCGCTCTTGTTTCTCTTGATCTCTCATCAGCCTTCAATACTATCTTCCATGGTATCCTTTTGGGCCAGCTCCAGAGGTTAGGAGTGACAAGGCAAAATATATTGTAGATCTCCTCCACATTCGAGGACCAATCAGTGTTGATAGGGAAGAAGAGGTCTGCCTTTCAGCTTCTCTTATGTGGAGGAGAGAGGGAGAGGGAGAGAAGGTGGGGGAAGAGAGAGGGTGACTGTTCAGAAAATCTTCTTAAGAGCAAAAGCTGCTTGTAAGATAATGGAACAAATAACCTTAAGAAGTGGAAGTGGAAGTGGAAGGCTCTCTGGTGCTGGATATGCTCAGCATATAGTCATCTGACAGGCTGAGTGCTTTAATTTTGATTCCTGCATTAACAAGGAATTGAATTTGGTCTAAACAGTCTTTCAAATTCTATGAATCTGTGTAGCACGTGATATATTTATGCTTTCAAAGTGGATTTCCTTTTTCCTTCATCAGTCAAACAAAGACAACTTTAAGAAGAATCTCTATGAAAAACCGATGATCAGAAATACTCCTTAAGACCGTGGAAAAAGATCGTTTATCTTACTAGCTCATAACCTCCTGATTTTAAGCCACTGAAGTGCATAATGTGAAACAAAACTATAAGGTGCTTATTTTTAAATAAGATATACTTAAACCTTCAGGTGGGTCAGCTAAGCAGTGATGTCAGTTAAGCATCTCATCTTTTTAAGTCCCTTGGTGAGATTGGACTTTGTAAAATAGAGTTCATTTGTCTCTGCAGTGTGGCAAGGCTGTATTCATAAATGTTGAGTGCTCTCAAGTCCCCCAGTAATAGACATTAGAGAAATATTATCATTATTAAAGCCTTGGGTGGCACCAAGGCTGTACTGTACACTGAAAGATTTAAAGTTAAGAAATGGTGATGTGGGTAAGATACATACAGGTGTGTGTGTGTGTGTAAATCCAGGCATTAACAGACTATAATCCCCCTAAATATGCTGCTTTCATGGTGTTAAGAATACCAAAAACATTGTATGTTCTGGTTCCAACTTTTTGTAAGCCTCCCAAAGAACACTGCAAAAATAAAAGTGAATTAAAGATGCCCGAGGAGAAAAATGGCAGTACTAAGTGTGGCTTAATCTGTATTAAAGGCCAAGGATTTCAGGAGAATAGAGAGAATGGAATTTGTGCAAAGTGTTCCTCACCACAAATGCTCTATCACTCTTCTGCAGAAAAACTGCACAATTGCCTTAGCATAAAAGGTCGCAACTGAAGGTGCTCTAGGATCACACGCAGCCTCTAGAAGTGTCCAACTTTGGCAACTTTAAGACTTGTGGACTTCAACTCCCAGAATTCCCCACCCAGCATGCAACTACCAGCAATTCTGATAGTTAAAATCTACAGGTCTCAAAGTTGCTAAGGCTGGACACCACTGCTCTCGAGTCTTTATGACCATGATCACTGAATCACATTTTCTTGCATTTTTGTCATACTGTCTACTCTTTCAAAATGGGAAGCAAATATATTTGCGTGAGTCTCAAAATAAAGATCACATTTTTAAAAAAAAAAAGAAAGAAAGAAAGCCACTCCCCAAAGGTGTACATTTGGTTCTTTTCCATGGATTCAATATTGCAAAGAAAAAGATTTTGGTAGGAAAATAATTTCATAAGAAACAATTCTGAGTAAGCTGCATGTTTGTGTAAGGGTCTCTGGAAAGCCCCAAATGATTTCAAAATAATGGGGGGGGGGGAGGACGACGACGACACGACACTATCAAAATCTGTGCAAAATGTTCCAACTTTCTCCTCCCTCTCCAAACCTCTCTCGCATACTTCCATTGTTTTATAAGGGCCCAGTTTTCTATAAAAATATTTTGGACAATGTAAGGGCTCCACAGGGAAGAATATAATTGTATTTCACTGGATATTATTTAGCAACTCTGAACCGCGTTGTTATCTTTTTAAAAAAAACTTGCTGCAAAATTCATTTTAGAAAATAAGGGCATTTGGCAATCAAAGATACAAATAAAAAGTCAAGAGCCACTGTAACTGTCAAATTATTGCAGATCTAATGCAGACTCAGTAAATAATAAATATCAATTATATCAATGCTCATCCTATAAGACTAAATTTTCCAAAGATATAACAGAATATAACAGGATTTCATGGAAACTGGATTTCATATCATTTTATTATGTAAAGGCAAAGCCAAAATACAAATCAAAATTATCCCTGATTTCTTCATCCTCTAAAGAAGGTGTGTCCAACCCATGGCCCATGAGCCTCATGCGGCCCCCGGCGGTTTGTAATGAGCCCCACAAAATCATAAAAAATATTAAAAAATAAAGGAAGTTTATTATTTATATACATTAACTGTATTTTGTGTGTGGCCCAAGAACATTTCTCTTCACTCTTTGTGGCACAGGCCAGCCAAAAGATTGGACAACTATGTTCTAAAGTGTTCCCACTCAAGGCTTTCAATGAATTTGCAGATATATATGTATGAATGAATAAATAAATAAATATTCCACCAATTGGTTCAGTCTGTGATAGCAGTTGCTTCCCCACCAGCCAATCATCCCTGTTACAAAGATAAAACCAACTTCCTTCATGTGGTCTCTTCAACTATATTGGACTTCAACTCCACCACTCCATATCGCAACAAGCTTCCCCAATTGGCGCTCTCTCCATCAACACCCACCAATATATCGGTAGGTGTTGATGGAGAGAGCACCAATTGGGGAAGCTTGTTATTAGAGTGAAAAAATGGGAATGAAGTTTTTCCAGTTCACCAGCAATATGTTTCTTTTACCTCGCTAGCCAGAGGGGGAAAGTATGTAAATAAGCATATTTAATGTTCCATTTAGAGTTTTTAAAATGAAACTGCAGTCCAATGTAAGTAGCTTCTTGGCATTTGATAAACTACAAAATTACTAATACCAAACATGGCTCCTTAAATCATATCACTTTGGTTAGACCAAGAGTGTCCAACCTTGGCAATATTAAGACCTGTAAACATGGCAGGCTGGGGAACTCTGGTAGTTGAACTCCACAGTTCTTAAAGTTGCCAAGGTTGGACACCTCGAGTTAGACCCTTATATGTGACAATGTGTCTTTATATTATCTGCTTAAGAACTTGGGAAAGAGAAGAACATTACATTATACTGCTTGTGGGCGGGATGGCGCATTGCGAAACAGAGTGTCACGAAATGGAGTTCCCAAGTAAGTTAGCCATCAAAGCAAATGTTGTACAATATTAAGGAATAAAAACCTCACCTTGAGTAGAAAATCTAACAGCACCTGGTTCTTCTCTCGTGTCACCTGGTTTTCGCAGGTTTCTCTTTCTGACTTGCTCAACTGGAGAAGAAGCAATATTTGGATATAATGAGAACTCTACTTGTGTTATTCTAATACATAAAATGGTGGTTAAAGAACACCCAATGAAATCATTACATTAAAAACTGCTAAATTGGATGCAGATTTCTACTCATAGAATGAATGTTTTCTAAGAAAGCATCAGGAACAGGAGTGGGATTCTACCGGTTCGGACCGGTTCTATAGAACCGGTTGTTATGATTCTGCTTAGTTCGGAGAACCAGCAAATCATGCCCCTGGTTGGCCCCACCCTGCCCCTCTCTGCCTGCCCCTCCCCTCCCCACCCAGTCAATTCTCATCGCGCATGCGCAACATCGCGTGCAAGCCCAACATTGCTGAGTGTGTTCTTCCCTACCTAGTCACTCCTTAAGGTATTTCTTTTTTTTCCCCCTCCCGACAATCAGCTGTTCCCATGATCAGCTGTGCCAGGATTCCTCTTGCTGTCTTACTGCTTCACCCAGGAGGCTTCCCTGAGGCCCAGGAAGGCAAAAAATGGAGGGGGGGCACAGCACCCCACTCAACCCTGCTCCATTTTTTGCCTTCCTGGGAGCAAAAATGCTCCCCCAGGAGGCTTCCCTGAGGCCCAGAAGGCCCCAAAATAGAGCATGGGGGGTGCTATGCACTCCCGCTCCATTTTTTTCCTTCCTGAGCCCCAGGGAAGCCTTCTGGCAGCAAAAATGCCCCCCCAGGAGGTTTCCCTGAGGCCCAGAAGGCGCCAAAATGGGGGTGGGGGTGTGCTACCAAAAAAAGCCATGCCCACCCAGTCACATGGTCAAGGCCACCTAGCTGCGCTCACCTAGCCTCGCCCACAGAACTGGTTGTTAAAAAATTTGAATCCCACCCCTGATCAGGAATGATAAAAGATGGTTCCACGTAGACAGGAAATCAAGCCATTTTATTTACACGACCAGCTGCAGACATAAAAATCAAATTCTAAATATTAATCAAGGTTTCAGAGATTTTGTTTAATAAACCTTAATAATCCATTCTGTGTGTTTTGAAAAGTTATTTTCACAATTGCAATTTTTATTCGAATTATATTTTATGACAGTTTCTACGCTTTTTAAACGTTCTCATCTTAGTTAAGGAAATGAGAAGGGAAATCACCCTTCCCTTAGACCTTATAACACTTCTATATTACCCAGAAAAGAAAAGCAGCAAATAGAATCTTAGTAAATTTCCATATAAATGGCAATAATATATCTTAATTTAACATATGGAAATACCCACAATTAATCTTAAAGATAGTATAAAATTACTACACACATGGGTAATAAGGATATTAGGATACACTAAAAAGTTTCAAAACAAAATTCTAATATTACAAGAACCGATAAAGGACAAGTATTAGATGAAAATATGCAACTAATAGCCATAATATTAATATTGTCTCAATTAAAACCCAGAAAGTCTTCTGTATGAATGGGTTAGTAAGTTGAAAAGTACAGATAGGATGCCAAACTTGATTGTTTCATCTGTGAAGGTTGCTTTCATCAGGTTACTTTTTAACTTCCTCAACAAAACACTTTAATTTATGGGTATAATCCTATTTGCAAAAGAGTTCACTAAATTTTTATACTGTATTTAACTAGAAAAACACAGAATTGAGCCGTGTTCCCTTAAATTATATATATATATATGTGTGTGTGTGTGTGTGTGTGTGTGTGTGTGTGTATATATATATATATATATATATATCCACTTATCTTTGTAATTGTTTTGTTCCATGTAAATATCTTAAGAGCCTTCAAAAGTTATAAAAAATAAACCAATGAAGGGAAGATAGTAAATAATACAACGATAGCTCCAAACCCTGCTACAAAATGTAAACTTTAAATTCTGTCAAAAGAACTGGAATGAGATAAAATCCTTCTTACTCAGTTTCCTGGATTTTTTCACTTCCATTTTTAAGTTACCAGACTTGTTTGAAGTGCCCAGAATATTTTCCAGCTCTCTGGTGCCCTCTAAAGCCTGAAAAACAGATTTATTTAAAAAAAAAGTCAGTATCAGTGCTAAGGTTTTTAACCTAAAAACAACATTCCTTAAGCCTTCCATTTTTTTTCACAATTCATAATGGCTACACAAACATACCATGTTACTAGCATGTAATATTAGAAATATGCCCAATAGGATCAGCCCCATGAAGTTGAAAGTTAATTTCCTGGCTATATTTGATAGGTTGGAGAACCGAGAAAACCAGGAATTCCATTTTGGATATGAATTGAAGATTGCCTATTGTGGTATTCTTTGGATTATTTCACTCTCTCTCCTAGAGCAAATCAGATAAAATGAAGAGTTTCCCATAACACTGTCTTAATATCATGCACCAACATTTCCCAATGAAAATGCAGGGATGGTTGGACAGAGATTTTAAGTCAGGTATCCCCCAATCCAAATTCATATTTAGCCACTCTATCAAGATTCAAACATTTTTAAGGCTAAGGGAAACATCAGACTTTTAAAAAGCATATCAGAGGTTGCACTGCAAAAGGATAGGATTACTTACATATTTTAAAGAAGTTGTACTATTACTTACTTAGAATTCAATTATTCCACTGTTACATTTTAAATATTCGCTGACAGTAATCCCCATATTTTTCAATTATTACTAAATTTGAACAAAATTAAAAGTATAAGCAAAGCCACCCCCAAGTCCTCTTACACATGTACACCTCCTCAGACAGTGAAAGTAGCAGGTGAATGTAGAAAGTGGCAGCATTAGCAAAGAATTTGTGAGAATGTAGAGAGTTGTTTCAGACCCCCTAGAAAGATGTAATGGGGAAAAAGAGTCACCTTGAAGAACAGGATGAAGATCCATAACCAAGACTATAGTCAGAAAAGAAATCTAAATTCAGAGCAAACTGTAGCCTAGGCAAGCATCTCAGAAAAAGACCTTCTCTAGTTCTCACAAAGACAAAGGAAGAGAGCAAGGAAATGCACTCAGACTTGCAACATTCTGTTCATATAAACTTATAATAAATGGAGCATTAGTGTGCATGACTTTGGTTCCCTGGTCTGGTTTACCTTGAAGCGATGGCACAAGCATACATATGCATCTATGGAATACTTAGTATTTCTACTGAACTCTGTTATTATGAGAGTAGTTATGAATAATTATTTAGATACACTAAATTGAGTTAAAGTTTACTTTAAGAAATAGCACAGTCCAATAAACGGTCCAGGTCATATACGTTTTACAGTCCAAAGAATATCCAATTACAAAGTCTTCTTACCGGTTGCCTTTGTCATTTACAGTAAACGAAAATATCAAAGTATAAGCACAGCATAAATACAACAGAGAACCTTAGATAGCAACAGAATGTCAGAGAGAGCAAGCTATGATCTCCAGCTTCCTCTTATGGTAATTTGCAATATAATCAACCAATCGGAATATAGTATAAATCAATACAGTGATTTTGTCTTAAAGCTACAAACATACATTGTTGGTTTATATATTGCCAACCCAACTAATTGGTGGACAGATTCCTAACAAACTCAATTCATAATGAGAAAAAAGAAGAACCTAAGGACTAAGCTGTAATAAAGGGAGGGGGAAATCAAAGAGAATTGAATTAATTTGATAAAGTGGAAAAGAATAATGATGGACCTTCAAATTGGTTAGTTTTTTTCGGGTTTGCAGGAATCTTTCCACAGAATGTTCAACTTCAGACTGCAATACCAAGAGCCTGTGTAAAAAGACAAAGACAACATTAATGGCACAATACTTGAAACAAGAATAAGCAAAATAGAAACAAGGAAAATCTAGAGCTTCCATGTAAGGTTGTGCTTTTAGCAAACAATTTCTCCCTATCCCAATTAAGGTTAAAACAACAGCCATATAAAGTTGCAACTATTTACATTATGGCATGCATCTGAAAAATATTTCTAGTTCATCAGGTTTCTTCCTGGTTGCATTAAGATTGCAAACATGCTTCAGTGTATTAATTTAGTATCTACTTACCCAGATATCCCAGTGTTAGAACTGTACATTAGAATTCCAACCAAGCCACATTCCAAATTTGTGGTTGTTCAAGATCAAGGAGAAAGTAAACAGTGGATATAAGAACAGAGAAAAAAGAACAATGGAAACCCCAGCACTATTCTGAAGGCCATTAGAAGGTCAATATTTGAGAGAAGGACTACACTGCACAAATATATTAAGTAAAAGCTCAAGTAGCAATTGCTTGCTCCGAACAGCTGAAACAACCAAACTGATATTATAGGATAAAGATGAGGATTCCACAGATGTTGCTAAACTGCAACTCTTAAACTCTTTCATCATCAACCATATTGGATGGCATTGCTGCCAAATCCAGTTCAACAACATTGGAAGGAAGAACAGTTTCTAGCAGAATTAGGCCACCTATTATACAGGTAATCCTGTATAATTGTTGAAATTATTCAAAAACCATTTGAATAGTATTTATGCCTGGCCCCCCGAAGTTATGGCTGATGCAACACAGTGGTGGTCACATGATCAAAATTCAGGCATGATAGTTCACTCACACTAACAAGACTAATGGCCTCAGGGACTCTTCCAGTGGCCCCACCTCTGCCTGAGTGCTGCTTCAGCGAGATTGTAGTGCCAGCTGCACTGGGGCTGAAGTATAGACCTTCCAAAGAATTGTGAGAAGGACATATGCAATTTAGAGAACAGTTGATGCAATTTGTAAAAAAGGAAGAAGGCTGGGGTGGCCAGTGGCCGCCTTGCATTGGGCCAGGCCAGAGATGCCTCAGTAGCAGAGGGAGGGAGAAGACAGCAAATGTCACCTAAGTGCAGTAGGGCTGGTAGAGCATAAGATACAATAGATACTAGTAGTGGGGGCAGCCAGGGCTTTGTGTTGCAGTGCTGGGTTGCTGACTGCAGCATGGAGCTTGAGGCAACACTCTGCAATGGTGCTGGCAGTGCTGGGGCTGAAATAGAGGCCCAAGGCAGCCACAGCCAGTAGAATCTACTGAAAGTACTGGACTTTTACTTCAGTCCCAAAGCTCCCACTGCTGCTGAAGGATGTCACAATCCCGGGTGACCAAAAGAACACTATGGGGAGCTAGGTAGACGGAGGGACTTCAAAAGGAGAAAGTCCCTTATCTTATTGAAACTCAGGGCAGGGAGGAAGCAAGTCAGTAATGGCTTGGGTTGGAGTGAGTCCGCACCAGGATAATTCAATTAACAAAACCAAGGGGGATTGCTGAGATTTCTGTCACTAAGTAATGCTTTCTGACCACATCACTTAGGGATGGAAATTCCGGTTCCAATCACTAGCCAAGGACTACCTGTACAAATAAATTATTTCACACAGTTCACAACTTTCAATGACTCTGGACAGCTCACAACAAGTTAAAAAAACCCAATAAAACATAAAATACCAAGAAAAAATATGGCAAGCATGATAAAGTGTGGGTCTTACTCTCTCTTTCCAATCCCTTGGATGAATGTGTCATTCAAAACATTAAAACATGGAAATGCACAGGAAATATTAGTACTAAAAAGTATTTGTATATATGGCATCTAGAAGTGCCAATGCTTTGAACACTCCCAAATCACCTGGAGTTGGAACTTCATGATAATTACTCCAATAGAAAATCTTACTTGTCATTGTTTTTCGTTTGATGTTGCTCCTTTCTATTGGATTGGATTGGCAAGACTATGGAAGACTCTCTGATTTCTAGAAAGATAATTAAAGAAGTAGGAATAAATTATTTATTTTCTCAATAAAGAACATTTCCCATTTTTCTGATCAATAGAAACTCATTATTTGTATGTATATATGCATGCATGTATCTGTATATGTCTGTCTGTCTATCTAATATACTGCCTATATCTAATATCTAACATACACACATAGACAGACATAGACAGATACATGCATACATATATATTTACAAATTACTTAAATAATGAGGAGAGGGGGAGAGAGAAGGAGGGAGGGAGAGAAAGAGAGAGAGCAAACCTGCAATGTTCTTCCTCCTGCATTGAAAAGAAACAGTACACAACTTTGATTTTAATTCAATGTCACTGCATCATATAGTATATGCAATATCACCCCAAAATGGAGAAAACCCGATGCAAGTCAATGCTTAGCAGCCATAAGACTTTTTAGCAGTCACTCTCATTGCAATAGCTGGGTAAGATAGGCAAACATTTTCTAGAGAAGAGAGGTTTAAATTGCCAAACAGTGGCTTTTAAGTTAGGAATGTATTTTCCCTCTCTATCCAGAAAAAGTTCAAAGGATCTGAAAAAGGAATTCAACATTGTAGAGAACTAAAACATTTTGCATCAAAGAGATGGGGATTTTCTTTCCTCAAAACCCCAAAGGCCATCCTTGAAGCAAGAAAGCAATAAAGAACATGTAGGGGTTCCAGCCCCTCTCTTTTCACCCCTCTCTTCATTGCCTTACTCTCTGATTAGTTTTAAACCAATTCTTTTCTGAAGGGGATTTGGAAACAAACACGTGCAGTGTGAAAAGATTCGGTATGCTCGTGTTCAGTTTTAACTAGTGCACCAGTTTGTTCTTGGAGCAGATGCTCTGGCAATGGTTCCTCATGCCCTCATGACCTCATTCTTAGGTTACTGTAATGCACTCTGCACATGGTTGTTTTTAAGGATTACGGCATTATGTTTTTATTTACAGAAGCTGCCCAGAGAGAGTGTCATGAGAGGATGGGCATAAAAATCCAAGTAACTAAATAGCTGCTGTTGATCTTCTGGCCAAATATTATCCTCACAGTCTGTCTCGATGGCAAATTGAATATGAAGTAGATGCCCATATCCTAACACAGGATGTGCAGATCAAGCCAAAAACAAGCAACAAGCATTCACTCACACGTGAATGAAGCTTAATGACCATTCATTCAAAAGAATCACAACACAGTTATGTTCAGAAAAGTAAAATGTCATAACCTGCTTTGTGTTCAAATTAACAGGAAGGGACAATACAGACAACATGACTGGGCCCATGTGATCTCTCCATCATGGACCCTGCTTGGTTCAATTATTTTTTCTCTCCTGCCCTCTCTAACCAAACACGAGAGATATTCACTGTGTGGTCTTTGTCGCCTCCCTCTGGGAGACAAGATGGACTGGACTTAAAAGAAGAGGCAACACAATTAGTGCTTAGCATTGGGTACAAATAGGAGGTGGGCGATCCACTGAGCACAGCTTGCTCCCAAGTCTTGTGACACCAAATGATTCCAGCTAAGGAAAAAGGCTACCTGAAAGCAAAAGAGGTTGGAGATGATTAAAGTACCATGTGAATATCACTAGAAGTGTTTCCCTGCAGTGCACTGGATCTAATGATTATATGCAATGTCAAAAGTCATGACTTAAAATTTACAATGGATAACACTGTTATTTTACTCCTTCAGGAATATAGCTTAAGTGCAGAACTCAAGTAGAAAAAGGCTGCAGGATCTCTTCAGATTACAACCTCTCGGCAGATTACAACAAATAATGTCCCATTCCCAAATTTAAATTGTGTTCTAAACACGATCAGATGGACCTTATGTTTGATTCATGAACAACACAGTGGCTTTTACACTGAATGCCCTGAGCATCCTCAAAAAAAATGCTCTTGAACATTTGCAAAGTGTGTCCTCCTGGCTCCTGAATAACTATTATTAGCCTGAGAAACCTGGTACTTTCCCATACTTGATACAGAAATGAAGCTTTCTCTCATCATATAAGTATATTAATTATCTTTCTGTTTGGTCACTGAATTTGGCACTCATGGATTTCTGCATTTATGTACAGCCATTAAAGGATTTGTAAGGATTAAAATCAATTTTTAAAACATTAATGCTTAGAAATCTAATTAAATTAGTAAAATGACCTGTTGTTTATTATCTCATGCTAATATAGACAGAATACTAGCTATGGGATCGTATATTAATTTATTTTATTTTGTTTTAATTTATTCAATTTATGCACCAGCCAGCTCTAAACTGACTTTGGGAGATGCATAATAAAACAAAATAGAATAGAAAACACAATATAACAGTTACAAAATATAACAGTTATAAAAACAAGTAAGAAAGTGATAAAAAAAATAAGAACCAAAGACTTACCCAGTGACTGCGGTATCTGCTGTCCCGCATCAGGTGGGCTGCTCATGAAAGGGAGCACAGGAGGAAGAAAACACAGCAGGCTGGGTTTCTCGGGATGAGCGCGCCCCGAATGAATCGGAACACGTTCTTTTATTGTGTTTAATACAAAGGGAAAGAATATTTGAAAAGATTAAACTAAAACAGGAAATACAGGCTTACACAAAGGTTAATCATTTAGGTTCCACAGAGACTTGATTGAATCAGGAAGCGTTCTTTATCTCCAGGCTTGATCGGAAGGCTGCAATCAGGTGGGGGGGATTATG
>BHEV01043352.1:0-21968 GCA_004319985.1 Emydocephalus ijimae
CGTTCGGTTCGCGATGTTCAATAAAGGAGCTTGAATTAAAGTCACCGACTCTGGGCATCTTTTCCGGACACGACACTAATATATGCATTTTTTTCTTCGTGGCCTTTGTGCAGAGCCTGCTTTATTTGAAGTGTCTGAATGTTGATTCACTGGTTGCAACAGAAATTGACCCACCAGCGTATAACCTCAGCTTGAAGTAATAGGCTGAGAGAGAGAGACTGACACAAAATTACTCAGCCAACTTTCATGCCTAAGGTAAGAATAGAATTCATAGTCTCCTGGTTTCTACCCTGATGCCTTAACTACTAGACCAAACTGGGTCTCCTAATATATACAATATAATATTATTATAGACCATGGTATTATTGTTTTCTTCAGGGCCCTGGTTCACAACAAGTGTTTGTTTCTCTCTTTAGGCTTAAATACATATGCACACTACTATCCAAACAGATAAATAAAAAAGAAATAAAGATATTGTTAGTATGCTTCCATATCAATCACTCTAGAAGCTGGCTGGACCTCTTGCCTTAGCTAAGTCCTTGGTCTTTAGCAACCATCAATGTTTCTCTTCCCTGCAATCATCTTCAGCATCTCCTTTCTTATGGCTGTTTCTTCCTCTTTCCACATCATAACAAATGCCATCATATTATCCTTTCACCATAACTATGTGGGGCTTTTAACTAAAACAAAGGAATGGCATCTTTGCAATCAGGAGGCTTGCTCGCAGAGGATCTGAACATAACATTTGTGTGAGTCTGGAAGCAGTGGTGGGATTCAAATTTTTTTACTGCCAGTTTTGTGGGTGTGGCTTGGTGGGCATGGCAGGGGAAGGAGACTGTAAAATCTCCAATCAGAGGTGGTATTTGCTGGTTCTCCGAGCTACTCAAAATTTCCGCTACCGGTTCTCCAGAACTGATCAGAACCTGCTGAATACCACCTCTGTCTGGAAGCATATGTAAATCATCAAATTGATGCATCCCACATGAAAATATGGATAGCGCTAGCCCTAGCTCTAGCTTTAGCTCTAGCACTAGCACTTAGATGTATATACTGCTCCATAGTGCTTTACAGTGCTCTCTGAGTGGTTTACAGAATCAGCCTATTGCCCCAAGCAATCTGCGCCCCCATTTTACCTATCTCAGAAGGATGGGAGGCTGAGTCAACTTGGAGCTGGTCATGATCAAACTCCTGGCAGTTGGCAGAATTAGCGGAATTAGCCTATAATACTGCATTTTAACCGCTGCACCACCATGGCTCTCAGGCAGGTACTAGAAATTCATTGTTTTGATTTAACTTGAAGTAAGAATGATGAGAATGCTATTGTCCCAGAAACTGTAGTACCTCAGGGATGGAACACTGGTAGGATTTTTTTGTCACTCTTCCCCTGGTCAGCTGGAGGTGAACATTAATTGTTTCATTATGCTCAATTAGAGACAGGACTACAGATATGAAACAATCTATGAAAAGTCAAATGACCTTGGTGTGATTTTTATTTATTTAAATAAAATTTTATTTTATTGATTACTTCTGGCACATGTAATCACGATTTATAGTCTGTCAAGATTGTGAGGATGATGGGGATTATGGTGCTTTGTCAGATTAATGTCCTATCTTTTTTTCCAGAAGTCCAAAGAGGCTTACACAAAGATCTTCCTTCATGTTATCCTCATAAAAACAATTCGGTGAGATAGACTTGGTTGAGTGGGTGAATTAATCCAAGTATCACAATGAGTTGTCATGGCAGACAATGGTCTAGATAGATTGATCATTACATCACAGTGTCTTTTGGGATAAACCTTTTGTCACCTTTGTGAGCAACTAACTGGATCTCAGGATGCAAGGAAAGGGCAAGATGATTTGCAAGTAGAAATCAAGTGTAGGCAATAGTTGCCATTTTATTAAATATTTCTGCCTGCTACAGATACATAGTCCTCATTTGAAGGAATAGAAAGAGGAACATAGGTTCAAATATCCATGTTTCTGTGGGAAAAGGCATTTGGCTTCTTATTTTTTGGACAACTACCCAAGGTCATACATTTCTAACATTGGGGTATTCTGGGAATGGGCCCATGGATTGCATGAAGGAACTTTTGTGTTCCCCCCGTTTAGTTGGTTGACATTGGTCTGGGGAAGAAATTGTTCACTGCAAATATTTTCTGGTCGATATTCTAGTAACAGAGCACAAATAGCCTTTTGAAAATTTTCACTCAATTTGTGAGAAGAGAAAATGGGTGACTGAAATCTCTGGGAGAAGAAAAATTTCTTCTACATTTTTTTTTCTTTTTGACAGTAGAAGGTCTGCTACTGAGAAGGGCCAATGGAAGAAAGAATACCCTGAGGATGTCTTCTCTTGGGACTCAATAGAAGCCTGGAAGATCTTGGGATGCAGTTGTGGGCATCTGCAAGAGCTGGCTGATTCATAAATCTTTATTAAAATGTAGGGGTTGCATCACAATATAGGATGCCATTGACCATGGAGAAATCATTGTTCAATGTAAGACAGGACTTTCACCCATGCCCTTTGGCCACTTTCCCAGAAAATCACACTCTACTCATTAGGAATTTCTTCTTTAGAAATTCTTTTCTTTGAAATAATTTCTAAAGCAAATTGTTCTATTTCATCAAGTTGAATCATTAATGGAGTGGGGGAAGGGGGAATTTCTCTGCCTAGTAGAAAACATTCTTCCTTTTCTGGATGGTAGGAAAGACTTCACAAATATCTCTTATATTGTACATCACATACTGCTTATGTTAACCTTTCCCAGCCTGTACCTCACCCAATGGATAAACTTCATATCAGAAGTGCCAATACTATATATATTTTATAACCCCAACAATCCTTTTCAAAGCAACCAGATTCTTCACTCTTTGGCATATATGCTTTGATCATCATTTGGGTAAAAACAAAGAAAAAGCAAATACATTGATTATTGGTATCACAACCAGAATGTAAATTTTTAAATATTGTAGCAATGCTAATTCTGGGCCAAATAAAACGGTGTGCAAGAAATTAAATTGTTGGAGAATTTAACTTCCTCCATTAGAAGAAATCAAAATTGGGAAGCATACTGTAGATATAAAAAATTTCTGAAGGTTAAATGCTAAATAAAGGTATATGGAGATTTTTTTTTCAATCTAGCCAGTAGAAATAAGCACATATAAAATATGTGCATGAACAATTGGAATAGTTTTTTTAAAAAATAACTGGATATTGATTTTACCAAATCTGATTATGTATATTCAAAAGAAAACATAAATAACACTCCATTAGGCTTGAGAACTTACTTCTAGGCTAAGATATTTCTAGGTAAAGAATGTTAATTTAATATTGTTTCAGTAAAAAATGGGAAAAAAAGAACAAATGTTCTTATGTGGTAATTCCTTCTTATTTGAAAGTATCACCAAATAAAGATAGTTTGTACAAAGCATTGATTTAAGGATTATTGATGGTTATCAGAAAAACAGCATTGGAAGGGACCTTGGAGGTCTTCTAGTTAACTCCATACTCAAGCAAGACATTCCATACCATTCTGGATAAATGACTGCCCAATCTCTTCTTTAAAATCTCCAGCGATGGATACCTATAACTCCTGGAGGCAAGTCATTCTCATTGTCAGGAAATTTCCCCTTAATTCTAGGTGGGATTTCTCCTTGATATGCTTCCCTCCATTACTTCTTGCCCTCAAGTGCTCTGGAGAAGAGGTCGATTCTCCCTTCTTTTGACATCCCCTTAAATATTGGTAGACTGCTATTGGAAGTCCAACTTGGTGGCACTTCTCCTCTTGATTTGACAGTTTGAGACAAATGTGAATGTTTTCAGAAAGGTCTCTTCTTTTTGCACATTTGTGGATGAAACGGAGATATTATGAATAAGAAGAAGATATCTTCTGGGACATTGTTTTCTATATCTTAGAGCTCCTATTAAAAATTCTGGACAGTGGATCTTTTAAGAATGCCTGTTCACAGAATAAGAACTGTGGAAAAAGAAAAATCCCAGGGCACAAAACATACACTAATCCTTATATTTACAGATAAACGTTAGGGAGCCACCCATCCTGCCTCCATATAGTATTTCATCAATTTTAATTTGTAATATATACTTAATAGAGTAATTTATTAATTGCATTTAGTCTGTTTTGTTTTTAACACAAGTGACACAAGGAACTGCATAACTACTTAGTGCTTTTTATACTTTATAACTTTTCACCTAGGCTGAATCATTCAATTTGTTTCCAAGTGCAGCTTTTACCTTCCCATATACCACTTTGCTTTCTGACACTTTCTTATTTGTTTAATTCACAGGTCAAGAGAGGTTCATGCAATCCATAATCAGCTTGCTTAAAGCTTTATGCATAATTGGGTTTTAGAGAAAACATACAAGTTAAATTATGAGAATTCTGACCACATTCTCAGCTAAAGAGCATTTTCAGTACCATAGTTTTGCTCATGATTATTCTATTCTATTCTATTCTATTCTATTCTATTCTATTCTATTCTATTCTATTCTATTCTATTCTATTCTATTCTATTCTATTCTATTCTATTCTATTCTATTCTATTCTATTCCATTCCATTCCATTCCATTCTATTCTATTCTATTCTATTCTATTTCTTTCAAATAATATACTTTATTGGTATTGAATGTCATTCTCCTGCCATTTTTTCATTTAAGCATCTTAATAGTTTTGAATAGTTGCTATAATTAGAAATAGGACAACTTTGCAGAGTGTTTGCAAATCAACATGACATCAAATATTGGGTTGCACTTTACTAATAGATCTCAGTTTATTGCTTTATGACAAGCATTCAATAATTTGCACATCAGATTGCTGTTTTTGAAGAACCATTCTTATAATACATGTAAAAGCCAGCCTGATGTCCTGGCTATTGTGCTAGATTTGGACTGGAGAGACCCAGGTCCACATTTATCCATCACTTAGAAACTTTGGGGTCCAGTAGTGATCATTCAACACAACCTACATGATTTGGTTGTGGATGTGGAAATAAAATTTGGAGGAGGAAGTACTATAGCAATAGCAATAGCACTTTGACTTATATACCACTTCACAGGGCTTTATAATTCTCTCTAAGCGGTTTATAGAGTCAGCATATTGCCTCCAACAATCTGGGTCCTCATTTTACCAATCTCAGAAGTGTTATGTTCTGAGCATGGGTGCAAGGATGGAGACGAGCCGGTGAAACAGTGAACTTCAAATTCTTTATTTACATGTGAAACAGCTCAGCTCAATGGCCACGATGGGCCCCTTTATATAGGCAACTCTTAACTTATTTAACCAATGAACACAGGGAGCGCTAGCTCCATTAACCAATGGGAGAGGCTCATTAATAGCCAATCAGATTCCCCTGAACGGACCAATCTGATGTCGCGATTATCGGCCAATCAGAAGTGCAGGGCCAGAACCCTGCACTTTACTTCAAGCTCTTAAAAATCTTTATTAAGTATTTTATTGATTCACAACACCCCTTCCCCCCGGGTTCCGTTTAAGGGGTGCGGTCACGTAGTCTTTGAGGTAGGCAGGTTGTTTTGATTGTTGATTAGATTTTCATTGTCCTCCTGGTATTTGGCTACAGTCTTCTTGGGGTAGGACGTTATCTGGTGAAAAAGGTGCCTCCCGTTCCGGGTTTGAATTTTCGTCATCGCTACTACTTTCGGCATCTCTTTGAGGCGAGGCCACCCCCATTCCGGGTCCATCTCGTGCTGCCTCTGAGCGGTCATTACTACAGCTTAAACTTTCTGCCACTTCGAATTCAGCTTCCTCGCTATCTCCTCCCCCCTTGGTTTGGAAATCAGGGGGCTCGGAGATCCCTGACTGTAGCCTTGAACGCAGCTGATCAATATGGCGTTTCCAAATTCTATTGTCATGACATTTTACACGGTACAATCTAGGGCCAGTTACTTGTACTATAGTTGCCTCGACCCACAACGGATCACTCGAAAAGTTCCTCGCGAAAACCAAATCGCCTACCTGGAATTTGCGACATTTCCTGCTAGAACCGTGTGGCTTTTCAGGTTCATATGCTGGATGTAGGCGGTCGAGGTGGGAGTGGAGCTTCCGTCCCATTAATAACTCGGCGGGAGTTTTATTGGTGACGCTGTGCGGAGTGATATGCTGTAAAAGGAGTATCCAGTTAATCTTGTCTTCTATGTCACCATAGTCCATCTTATGAAAAGTTTTCTTGACGAATTGTACCATGCGCTCGGCCCTTCCGTTGGCCACAGGATGCACTGGCGAAGTTAGCGCATGTCGGATACCGCGGTCCGCCAGGTACTGTTGGAAGGACAGCACGGTAAATTGAGGCCCGTTGTCAGATACTAGAACGTCTGGTAATCCATGTGTCGCAAAGAGTCTGTCCAGTTTCCTGATGACTGCTTCGGTCGTTATATTCCTCATTTCATGGATTTCAAGCCAGTTCGAATAGGCATCCACCGTCAGTAAGAATGTGTGTCCCTTGGTAGGACCCGCAAAGTCCAGATGAATGCGGGACCATGGTCCCCTCAGCGTTTCCCATTCAGTTGGGGTTGCTTTCGGTGGGGCGTTGCTTACTTCCTGGCTTTTGCGACAGGCTTTTACCCATGTCTCTATCTGATTGTCAATACCTGGCCACCATGCGTAGCTTCGTGCGAGGGCTTTCATACGCACAATGCCGGGGTGGCCATCGTGCAAGGTCCTTAGTATCGCTGGTCGCAACCGCTCTGGGATGACAACTCTATCACCCCCAGATAATGCAGCCCTTTTGAGAAAATAGTTCTGTTTGCCGATTTTTGAATGGGGCGTAGTCATCAGATATTTGGTCCAACAGCCATCCCCGCTCGACCCAACTGAGGACTCGTGCTAAAATGGGGTCGTGTTTCGTTTCCATCGCGATATCCCGGGCTGTGAATGGCGGTGTTTGAAGTGTCTCAATCTGCAGCGTTGTGACCATTGGAGCGGGGTTATCAATAGTCTCTGGAAGAGGTGCATGGCTGAATGTGTCAGAGTGGGGAATGGCTTTCCCGGGGCGATGTTGTAATTTGTAATTGTATGCCGCCAAAAATTCTGACCAGCGGGTCATTCTGGGAGATAATATATACGGTGTTGCCCTATCTCCCGCAATTATTCCCAACAAAGGTTTGTGGTCAGTCACTTTGGTAAATGCTCGGCCATACACATATTCATGAAAACTCTTAACTGCGAAGACTATAGCAAGGGCCTCCTTGTCAAGTTGACTGTAGTTGCGTTCTGTTTTTGATAACGTCTTTGAGAAATAAGCAACAGGGGCTTCATTACTGTTTGGCAAAATGTGGCTTAAAATGGCACCCATCCCGAATGGGGATGCATCACACGTGATCATTAGAGGCAAAGTCTCATTATACTGCATTAGGACAGAATCAGAAGTCAATAAATCTTTTACATGTCAGAACGCCTGTTCTTCTCTACGTCCCCATACCCAGGTTGCTTTTTTGTCCAATAAACGATGTAGGGGCTCAGCTACGGTTGCTTTGTGAGGCAGAAAAACGTTATAAAAATTGAAAAGGCCCAGAAAAACCTGGAGGTCGGCCTTGTTCCAGGGTTTTGGGGCATTCTTGATTGCTCTGAGTTTGTTATCGGTGGGGTGAATGCCTTGACTATCAATTAAATATCCCCAAAATTCTACGCGATCCGTACATAAATAACACTTGTTCTTTTTAACTTTGAGACCGCAGTCTTTAAATCTCTGGAGAACCAACCTCAGGCATTCCTTGAGTATTTTCTGGGTTGGGGCTGCAATTAACACATCATCAAAATATGGAACAACACCTTTTATCCCTTGTAATAGCCTCTCCATTAAGCTTTGAAAAATTCCCGGGGCTACGCTCACTCTGAACTGGAGTCGGTTACATTTAAATGCACCTCTGTGCGTAATGATTGTTTGGGCCTCTGCCGTTTTTTTTGTCAACAGGCAGTTGTTGGTATGCCTGGGCTAAATCTAGTTTAGCGAAGACTTTTCCGCCCCCCAGGGAATGGAGGAGGTGTTGTACCACTGGTACTGGGTAAGCGTTTTGTTGAAGGGCGTGGTTCAGGGTGGCTCGGTAGTCCCCACAAATTCTTATTGATCCATGCGGCTTGATGGGCGTTACGATTGGGGTTTCCCAGGGAGAGTGATCAGTTGGTTCTAGCACTCCCTGAGCTATTAATTTATCAAGCTGCTCGTCAATCTTTGGTTTAAGGGCAAAAGGAACTCGACGAGGCTTAAGGTGGGTGGGAGCTATTTCGGGATTGAGGTTAAACGATATTGGGGTCCCCTTGTACTCGCCTAATTTTTCCGCGAAGACATCCTGGAATTCGTGGACCAGGTCTTCTTCCCAATCGCTGCTGTAGGTTCAGTGAATGCTGGCTACTTCAATTCCAAGCGGAGTGAACCATTGGAGACCTAACAAACTAGGCCGATCTTTGTCGATAACAGTCAGGGGTAGAAATGCTGTACGGTTCTTAAACGATACCCCTACTCGGCTGGATCCAACAACCAGAATTCAATTCCCTTGATAGTCCTTAAGTATGAGCCTTTGGAACCAGAGGTCTTGCCTACGGATAGTGGGGATGAGCTGCTTGAGGGTCTTCCAGGAAACCATCGAGAGGGACGATCCTGAATCGACTTCCATCAGGCAGGGCTGGTTTTCGATGGCCACTTTCACTTGGATCTTTTTGGCATCCAGAGATGAGGCGTGACCGATCGTGATCGTTTGGTGAGCCTCTTCTCGCTTTGTTGGGTGGTTTAGGGTTTTGTTTCTGTAGGAGAGGTTGTTCCATTGATTGTTCACGGGTTCTCGCTTCACGGGATGACTTCCCATCAGTTGGTGGTAGTTAGCCCCCCTTGAGGGCTGGCTGGGTCCTGGCTTGCTTCTACAGACCCGACCTATATGGCCTCTTTTCCCGCACACATGGCAGAGCGCGTCGAGGAATTTGCATTCAGACTGGGGGTGGCGTGCTCCACACCCGGCGCATTGGTACTGTGATTTCTGGCGTTGGTCCCATTCGGACTGAAGTCAATTGACCTCTTCCTCGTCGCTGTCTGACGACGAGTCGAGGTCCTCGTGGTGGGCCGTTTCTAGCTGTCCCTCTGACTGAGGTGAAATGTCGCTGGCTCATTGGAGAACCGGTGCGTGTGTGCGGTGCATTTGGGCAGCTGACTTCCTGGTTGCTTCTGCTGCAGTAGCTTCAGCTATGGCATCTTTAAGGGTAATGTCACCCTTTGCCATTAATTTACTCTGAGTGCCTGGTGCATCTAATCCCAGAACGATTCGGTCTCTTAGGGCTTCTTCTAAATCGGTAAACTCACTTAGGCCTCCCAGATTCTGGAGATCCGTGATGAAATCGGCAACGCTTTCGCCCTTCCACTGACTTCCCTGATAGAATTCATGCCTTCTCATGAGCATTGGTACGGTCGGTGCGTAGTGAGCTCTTAGCAGTGGTTCGAGGACGTCCCAGTCCATAGACTTTACTTCTGCCGGTTTTGCTAGTGCCTTGGCCATCTTGAATACGGTTGGCCCACAANTGGGTCAAATGGAGCGGGTGGTATGACGCTGCCGGACATGGTTCCGCCGTTGGTGCATTCAGCCACGTGCTCGGTTATGGTTCTTCGTCGTTCAGCGAGCTCTGATGTCTCCACATTCCACCTTCGTCGCCAGTGTTATGTTCTGAGCATGGGTGCAAGGATGGAGACAAGCCGGTGAAACAGTGAACTTCAAACTCTTTATTTACATGTGAAACAGCTCAGCTCAATGGCCACGATGGGCCCCTTTATATAGGCAACTCTTAACTATTTAACCAATGAACACAGGGAACGCTAGCTCCATTAACCAATGGGAGTGGCTCGTTAATAGCCAATCAGATTCCCCTGAACGGACCAATCTGATGTCGCTATTATCGGCCAATCAGAAGTGCAGGGCCAGAACCCTGCACTTTACTTCAAGCTCTTAATAATCTTTATTAAGTATTTTATTGATTCACAACAAGAAGGATGGAAGTCTGAGTCGACCTTGCATATGCTTATATAGGCAAGTAATGAGCTGCAGGAAGAAAGACAGAGTAAAAACTCCAAGTGAAAGCAAATAAACGTTCTATTATGCGGGAGCTTTTCCTTATTCGGAACTTGGACTGTGAGAATAACTGTGGGAGACAGGAGGAAGAGATATAGCCCAACAACAGTTTGAGAAAACAAAATCTAAGGGTGGGGAAAGCATCTCAGAAGAGACACTCCTAGTTTAGGGGTAAGTAATGGCAGGGGAGAGAGGAAGTATTTTCAGGCTTTCAAGATTCTGTTACTATGACCCTATAATAAAATTAGGATGAACCTTCATATCTTTTGTTTCCCAGTTAGGTCTACTTTGAGGATCTACATATGTGTTTTTAATGAATCAAGAGTTTGCTGTCAAGTTGAAGATAAAATCCCTCTGAAAAGGTCTCGGTGTAATTTTTAACAAGAATAGTAAGCTTTGAGTAACCTTTGAGTAAAAGTAACTGTACAATATTAGCATACTCCAAATCCTCGTAACTGATTGGTCAGAACGGACAGCGACCTGATTGGTCGAATACTCGGCCAGGATTGGAGTGCTGGGAAAGAGGCCCTAGCAGCCATCGCCGGCGTCAAGAAATTTCATGAATACCTTTACGGTAGGACTTTTACAATAATCACGGACCACAAACCACTGCTAGGAATCCTGGCGGGAAACAGGGTCACACCAAACATTCTATCGCCAAGAATGACAAGGTGGTCCGAATTCCTAGCAGCATACAATTACCAGCTGATACACCGACCCGGCAAGGACATCGCCCATGCAGACGCCCTGAGCCGCTCACCCCTACTGGACTGGGAAGACAACCCAGCACCCACAACAGAGGTACTCCAAATAGAGACAATACCCAACCCACTTGTGACCACGCCAGACATTGCCAGAGAAACAAATAAAGACAAGCGGCTGGTGCGAATCTTGAGCTGGGTTGGAAAAGGGTGGCCGGAAGGGGACAAGGACGAACTATTCAGACCCTTCTGGAACAGACAAACTGAACTCTTTACCAAGAAGGGCTGCATACTTTGGGGGGACAGAGTGGTAATCCCAGAAACATTGCAGGAAAGGGTGTTGGGGATGCTGCATGAGGGGCACCCAGGGATGGTCAAAATGAAAAGCCTGGCCAGAAGCTACGCATGGTGGCCAGGAATGGACAAACAGATTGAAACCTGGGTGGCCAAATGCAAGCAATGCCAAGAATCCAGACCTAACCCTCCCGCAGCCCCAACCCAGGAATGGGAAACACCCAGAGGCCTGTGGTCTAGGATTCACATAGACTTCACGGGGCCAACCAAGGGACACATGTACCTTATCACAGTGGATGCTTACTCCAACTGGCTGGAGGTAAGCACCATGAAATCTACCACAACAGAGGTGGTAATCAGAAAACTGAGCAAACTGTTTGCCACGCACGGCCTGCCAGACGTAATAGTATTGGATAACAGTCAATTTACCGCCCTAGCATTCGCGCAATTCCTGGCAGGCCAAGGAATACGCCATGCATTAATCACACCAGCAAATCCAGCGGCGAACGGACAAGCAGAATGCATGGTCCAATACACTAAGAAAGCCATCCAAAAAGTAGAAGCAGCCAACATACAGGACAAAATTAGTAAAATGCTCCTCATACAGCACATCACACCTAGCGCAACCACAAATAGAAGCCCAGCAGAACTGATGATGGGTAGGAAACTGCAGTCAACCCTAGATAGAATGCACCCAACATACAACCCGGACAAACCCACGGGTTCCTCAAGCAAACACAGAACATTTAAAACAGGGGACACGGTATACGCAAAAAACCTATCAGGAGAACCACTCTGGGTACCAGCAACCATCACCCAGATAACCGGCCCCATATCCTACCAATTAGAGACAAGCGACGGAAAAAGCTGGAAACGACACATTAACCAGCTAAGATCGAGGATAGCTGTCACTAACAACCAACTACCAGAGCAGGTAACTAGAAAGGGGGGGGGGGAGAATCGGCAAGCGAAAAAGAAAGAGCTGAAGGGAACCAACTAACACAAACAGAACACCCCCCACCCTCAATAAATAAACCACGAATAAACCGAGGCTACTCACCTGAAGACGCAGGACCCATGGAACACGAAACCCCAGAACCTTCACCTGGAAGGAGTAGCCAAACCAGTTCAACCAGCCCGTAAAGATCCGGCAGGAACAACAGAAGCAGCAGCTCAACCAGCCCAGGTAGACCAGGAGGGAGCTACCCAGAGAGGCCCAGCTCAACGTTCCAGGCGGTTCCATCCCAAGGAACCGGAGCGACGGAGAAGACATCCGAACCGGTTGATGACCACACCAGAACTGAACCGCACAAGTCAAGTAGGCAGGTACGAAGCCCCACCTACTTACGTGACTACATGACGACGCACCGACGGGCGAAACCAAGAGGGGAGGGGTGTACGATATTAGCATACTCCAAATCCTCGTAACTGATTGAACGGACAGCGACCTGATTGGTCGAATACTTGGCCAGGATTGGAGCGCTGGGAATCTACCGCGATTGGCTGTGCCAATCGCGGGAGATTCAAAGCGCTGCCATTGGCCGCTGAGCTGCGAGCCAGCCCTATATGAAGGGCTGCCGCGGCTCGCATTCTCCCAGACTATTCCTAACTATAATAAAGAGCTGAAATCACTGAATGATCTCACGTCTCCTTCGACCCGGTCCACCCCAGATCTAACAGTAACCTTTGAGTAAAAGTAACCTTTGAGTAAACAATTAGGGACAACAAACAGGAGTTTAACAGGGGAGAAAGAGAAGAGGCTATAGAGCTGGCCCCTCCAATTCCCAGTCTGTGGACCCACCCATGGCATGCTAGCAACTGGGCCACGCAAACAAATGAAGCCCCATTTGCAGGATGCAGGCAGAATGCGAAACCATGCCCCCTCTGGTCCATAGAAAAACCTTTCTCCATGGAACTGGTCCCTGGTGCCTCAAAGGTTGAGGACCACTGATATAGAGAGAAGCAGAGCCAGGGAAGGGAATTGGTGTTGACTGAGAGCTACTGACAATGCCCTGCTCCCTCAGCAGAAGCAGCTTCAAGAAACACATAAGGAAGCCAGCTTCCTTAAGTGGAATATGATGCTTCCACAGGACTCATATTCAGGATGTGGCAGAAAGTCACTAAAGCAATTTTAGATGCACTGACAATTACTCTTTGTATTGATCCACATGGGAACACATGACACAGCTGTGCTACCTTGAAGACACTTTCAACTGTTATAGTGGGCAGGAAGTTATGAAGTATTGGGCAGGAAGGTAAAAGACTGAAGGCAAAGGTGAGGATTTCTTCAATCTTTCTTCTCAAAAGATAGAGAAAGAGCCCAGGTAGAGAAAGAATAAATGCTGGGAATGAACAATTGGCTATGCAGATGTTGTCCACATGATTACAGAACTTTCAGGGAGGGGGAGACATAGTAGTGATGGAAAAGTTCCACTCTCTGGAAAACCAACTCAGACAAGACTGCAAGGTCCCCCCAAATTCCTCAGTGGTTTTACTGATTGATCCATATTTCTGAAGACTGAAGAAGAAATAAGGGGATTAGCTATTCTAGATATGAATGCTGGCTGAGGAGGTAAAAGGAATGGAAAAGTCTGGAAAAATACAAAAAGATCTAGATAGATGGGTAAATTTATAACTCTCTTGGATGGGAAGGATAGCCACCATTAAAACAAATGTACTTCCAAAATTGTTGTATCTCTTTCAAACAGTGCCAGTCAAACTAGAAATAAGGATAAATGTATATATAGCTATGTATATATGTAAATAATATAATTAAATAAATATTGTATTATAATTGTAATGATAACATGACAAAAAGTAAGGATTTAAGAAATAAGTTATAGATTTACGAGTAACAAATAACTTTAATTGACACTAATAGAAATGTACACTACTATGAAAATGTTGCAAAAGTGTGAGAACATGTTTCTCTTTAAAAATATATATTCTTTTTTTTGAAACTTTCAATAAACATTTTTTTTAAAAAAGGAAAAGTCTGGAAAGAAATTGATCTGTTCTGTAGAAACCATATAAATGCTTTAACAAATTCTTAAACCCAGATTTTTTTTTTGCTTAACTCTTTGTTAAGTCATGCTGTTCGACACACATTGTTAGGTCCAAGGAAGCAAGAATGACACAGTAATTTACTCAAAGAGGTTTCTTTATTATTGCTCGTCCATAGACAGGAATCTTGCCAGACTAAAGCACATTCTGCATAACAATTAGATATGCCCCGTGGAAGGTTAGAGAGGGTCCATTTTGAGCCTCTTCATATATTCCAAGCATTCCAGACTGATTTGTCTTTTAGCTGCATGGCAAAGACCCGGCCTTCCTGCAACTCTGTACATTCTACCACACACAATATTATTCATATAAATCAAAAGAAGGCAAAATTATCTATGTTTAACTTAGTATCCACAGAACTCCAGTATTAACTTGTTTAAGCTGAATATTTAAGCTAATATGCCAAAAATGTAAAACCAACTTTAAATTTTGTTTCTACATGAGATAATATGAGAGTTAGATGAGAATGACAAAATCTGACAGATTAGTTTTGCATTCTTGAATGAAATTGTGATGATGATCAGATTGCATCTTAATGATCAGATCTTAATGATCAGATTGCAGAAACTTTGCAAGGTTTAGCAATCTTTCAATATTAATTAATCTTTTTAAAAAATGTTTATCTGCTGTCATTTGTGAGGCAGCAAATATTCATTTACTGCTTTGCAAAATAGCACTGAGAACCCCAAAAATGGATGGATTTAATTTTATGCAGACAGTTCAGAGAATTATGTTTCCAATACCTCCATATATCTAGCTGTTGTGAATGCATAAAGGTTAAATAAAGTTATCTTGAGCTTGGAGCTAAGTGCAGGGTTCTGGCCCTGCACTTCTGATTGGCTGTTAATGGCAGGATCGGATTGGCCCGTTCAGGGGAATCTGATTGGCCATTAACGGGGCATTCGTATTGGTTAACGGAGCTAGCACTCCTGGGTTGTTATTGGTTAAACAGTTATTGAGTTGCCTATATAAAGAAGGCTATCGCAGCCATCCGGTTGAGCTGTCACCATGTAAATAAAGAGTTGAAGTTCACCGTTTCACCGGCTCGTCTCCATTCTTTCTCGCCCATGCTTCAAACTTAACACTAGCTGCTTTCAAAAATGTGAAAATCTGAAGTATTCTGTGGTTTCCTCAAAGGTACTTGTTATCCTTTGTCAACATTTGGTGTAAAATGCCTTAAAACCTTCACCAGTTTAAGCAGATAGCTTTGTTCACACTCTGCAGCTTAGAAGACTTCAGCAGAGTTTGGTTTTCTTTTTTCATGAAAGCTAAGATTCTTTAAGAGTCAAATTATACTTACCAAAGTCCTTCTAGAAGTGCAGAAGGAAGATAGAGGAGAAGAAAGCCCCTGAGCTTAAAGTTTAGCTGAGGCTCATAAAAGCAGTTCATAGCAATAATATAAGAATGGGAGATTTTAACTACCCAGACATCTGTTGGAAAACCAACTGGGTGAAGACTCCAAGGTCTTCAAAAGTCCTCAGTGGTCTTGCTGACTGATTCAAGAAGGTTGAAATGAAGACCAGAGAATTGGTTAGATATCCTAGATATGATACTAAGACTGCAAAAAGCTGATGAAAGAAATGAGTGAAAATTGGTGAGGAAGTGATAATGTCAATTTGGGGTTCAGGGTACTACTGAAAGTAAAATTGGATATTCATGCACTCTATATTTCAGGAGCACCAAATGCAAAACATTTAATGTACTATCTGGGATTTCCTGGCCAGAGATTCAAAAAGAATGCAGAAAAGTTAGGAACTTCACAAGAAAAAAATACTAGAGGTACATTTCAGCAGCACTTGGGAAACTGAAATGAATTTATAGAGAGCTTTCACCTGATTTTGAATTAAAAGGAGACATATAGAAAATGGAAGGTGGGCACCATCCAATCATCAAGAAGGTTAACCAGCTAATAACAAAGATCTACAGAAAGAAAATGAGGCAGACTAAAGTGCAAAAGAAATTTAGGTTTTTCAAATGGAGCTGCTGCTAGAAAGAGTTGTAGAAGCAACACAAGTGATGGAAAAAGGGGAGCACTTCAGGTTTTATTTTGGTTTGGTTCCTTCCCCAAAGGGGACATATATTCAAATGGACTTAAACAGAACAATTGACAAATGGTGGGACTGACCATCCTTGATAAATAAAGAGATGTTTTGGAAGTACCAGAATGGCCTGGATAGGAGCTTGTGGGAGACAGAGAATTGTGTGTGTGTGTGTGTGTAACATGCTAGCAGTGTTAAATTAGGTGTTTTCTGAACTTTTGATACACTAAGCCCCAAATGTTTACCATCTCTGGGATAAAAGGAACAGGGAAAGAAGGTGAATAAGAGCAGCAGTTGGGCCAAAAGGTCGTATGGGAGGCAGGATAGATTGCAAAAAAAAAAAAAAAAAAAGTTGAGAAAAAGAGGGAAGAAAGAAAAAACAATGTAAAGAAAAGGATTTTAGAAAAAGGATGGAAGGCTTTTTCTATGTACATCAAGTATATAGACTTAGAATAACTTTGTCACTTTGAATGTATATGAATCGGCATACATTTAAATGAAGTTTCGTTGTATACAGCTGTCAAAAGGTCTCCCCCTCTAATATACACTACATTAACATGAGAAAACAAACAAACAAATAAATAATTATGCATATACCCACATATATTATGTGACAAGGAGAAACAACACAGTTTAGTTCGGATGTATACCTGTACATGGCGAGAGAAATGAATCCTGTGAGTTTACCAGACAGATGGCACAGGGAACAAAGCTGTTACAGAATCCAGAAGGCCTGCTAGAAATACTTTGAAACCTCCTCCCAGAAGGGAGCAACAATAACACTCCATGACACGTGTGTGTGTGTGTGTGGGGGGGTCTCTAACAATACTTTGAGCTCTAAGCACATAGTGCTTATAAGCAGTATCCTGAATGACAGGAAGCAACTTCCTAAAAACTTCTCGGCTGTCCTTATCACTCTCTGTATGGACTTTCTATCTGAGGCACTGTAGCCACTAACCAAACGTGATGCAGTTTGTTAAAACGGTCTCAATTGTGCCTCTGTAAAAAGTGGCCAGGATAGAAAGAAAAAGATGTATACAAGTAGTCTCTGCTTACAACCATTTATTTAGTGACCATTCGAAGTTACATTGGAAAGAAAAAAGTGAATTGCAATTATTTTTCATTCTTATGACCGTGGAGCATTGGATGATCAAAATTTGGACACTTGACAAATGGTTTATAATTATGACAATTGCAGTGTCCTGGGGTCATGTGATCCCCTTTTGTGACCTTTGGACAAGCAAAGTTAATAGGGCAGCCAGATTCTACTTAACAACTGTGTTACTAACTTAACTGCAGTGATTCACTTAATAACCATGGCAAGAAAGGTCATAGAATGGGGCAAAATTCACTTAAGAACTGTCTTGTGTAGCAATGGGAATTTTGGACTGCATTGCGATTGTAAGTTGAGGACTACCTGTATGCTCAGCAAGGATTCCCCTCCCTGTAGCAAGAGGAGGATAAATCCAGGAGAACATGGAAGCAAGATTTTGGTTGGCTGAGAGTGGCTAATGGAGAAAGGTGAAGCTTTTGTTTCTTTTTTTTTTTTGCCCGTCACTAGTGTTAATTCTTCATGTCCAGAAAGATAACAGATTGGTATAATATCTTTCTTGTAAGTATGGCATAATGTATACAGAAGTAACTGTCATCCAGTTGATCAATAACCCTAACCATTTGGCAGGAAAAGGAGCATTAGACAGCTGCAATAAGCAGACATAATTAATTGGTGAACAAAACTCAACGGCAGGAAAAAAACCCCCAAGCATTGGCAGCTAGATGTTTCTACAGAAACATCTAGCTATCAGTAGAGAATGTGGACAAAGGAGTGAGAGGGATAGGAAGAAGGGTGAAAGGAAGAATATAGATTTGGCAGGGGTGAAGCACATAGGCCATGGCAGCAGAAATCAAGGAGAAAATTGGGGATGCTAGACCAGAGAGATGAAAGGAGTTTGTTTGATTTTTCAGGAGGGAAGATTGCTTTAAGACTGCAAGCCTCCATCAAGAGGCCAGTATCAAAGATATCATGGGGAAAGGAAGCTGACATGGAGTAGATGTGAGTGTGCCAACACCAGTCCCTGCTATGGAGACATGAACAGGTCCATCATACAGAGTTTAAGATTTACTTCAGTGTAAAAGAACATGAAGAAAATTATGTTGGGTTTTTTTCTGTTTTAAGTATTTGATTTCTGCAAAGCAGTTGAACTGCCACCACTGCCACCATCATCATTATCTGGTTCTGACTGTAATCATGAACCAATCATTTTATTTTTGTTGGAGTTCCCCCTCAAAGGGATTGGCAAATGATTTCTCTGCAGCTTGAACCTAGGTAGAGGTAGGCATCCTATTGGCAACAAACTTAATGGAATAGAATCAGAATCAGAATCAGAATCAGAATCAGAATCAGAATCAGAATCAGAATAGAATAGAATAGAATAGAATAGAATAGAATAGAATAGAATAGAATAGAATAGAATAGAATTCTTTATTGACCAAGCGTGATTGGATACACAAGGAATTTGTCTTGGTGGATATGCTCTCAGTGTACATAAAAGAAAAGAGTCAAGAATCATAAGTTACAACACTTAATAACAGTCATAGGGTACAATAAGCAATCAAATCATACTAGGAAACAGTCAATATAAATCGTTTGGATTCAAACAACAAGGTTACAGTCATGCAGTCATAAATGGGAGGAGATGGGTGAAAGGAAGGATGGGAGGATTAATAGTGATAGTAATGCAGACTTAGTAAGTAGTTTGACAGTGTTGAGGGAATTGTTTGTTTAGCAGAATGATGGCGTTCGGGAAAAAACTGTCCTTGTCTATTTGTTCTGGTGTGTAGTGCTAATGTTGTTCTGAGGGTAGGAGTTGAAACAGTTTATGTCCAGGATGTGAGGGGTCTGTAAATATTTTCACAGCCCTCTTTTTGACTTGTGTAGTATACAGGTCCTCAATGGAAGGTAGGTCGGTAGTAATAGCTTTTTTTGCAGTCCTAATTACACTCTGAAGTCTGTGTCTGTCTTGTTGGGTTGAAGAACTATAAACCAGACAATTATAGAGGTGCTGATGACAGATTCAATAATTCCTCTGTAGAACTGTATCAGCAGTTAAGAGTTGCTTTTGCTTAAGATGGACAGCCATATAAATCTTTTAAATAAATAAATAGAGGCAAAGTTGTTAAATAAATAATAACAATGGGTGGGTGGGTGGGGGTAAGATGACTCTTGTGTGATTCTTTGATAAGCTGGTTCCTGGAACTTATGGACTCCACATTTATTAGGGGGCTAAAGTATCAAAATAAGGCTTTTCATAATTTTCTGATTTTATTTCACACATCTGATCTTTTTTTAAAAAAGGGACACTGTCAGCCCTATAAGGAATCAATGCCATTTTGGTCAGGTCTATTTTTACAGTGGTAAGTTGGTATTTGACTGCTTCAAAACTCATCAAATTTGGTACTCCATGCATTTGGATGTGAAAATCTTGTCCCAGTATTCATAGTTTTTTTGATATTCAGCATGTTGGAGAAGGAAAAGGGGGATGGCTGTAGAAAGTGGAGAGGAAATTGGCCATATTGGGAAGGTCACAGACATAGCTAAAAGGATAGACAGAAAGTGTTTCTTGGCCAAAAGGATCACATGGTTTGTTTGGAACTAGTGGTTTTTAGAACAGTTGTGCCTCCCAGAACCAATTAACATGGAGGTACCGTAAAACTCCAGTAGCAGAATTTTGCAGGTCTAATGTTCCCCCCTCTCTCATTGTGTGAACTAGGTTTGTCTGAGATGTTTTTTCAAGTTGGTCACCATACTATAAAAAAGATGTTGAGATTCTAGAAAGAGTGCATAGAAGAACAACCAAGATGATTAAGGACTGGAGGCTAAAACATACAACAAACAGTTGCAGGAACTGGGCATGGCTAGTCTAGTGAAGAGAAGGACCAGGGGAGACATGATAGCAGTCTTCCAATATCTGTGGTGCTGCCACAGAGAGGAAGGGAAGCTTTTCTAAGGCACCTGAAGGCCAGACAAGGAATAATGGATGGAAACTGAACAAGGAGAGATTTAACCTGGAAACAAGGAAAAATTTTCTAACAGTGAGAACAATCAACCAATGGAACAGCTTGCCTTCAGAAGTTGTGGGAGTTTCATCACTGGAAACTTTTAAGAAGAGACTGGATTGCCATCTGTCAGAAATGGTGTACAGTCTCCTGCTTGGGCAGGGGCTTGGACTAGATGATCTACAAGGTCCCTTCCAACTCTGTTAATCTGTTAAAGTTATTTTCTTGACCCAGGCTCATGCCCTTCTGACCCTTGCTTTGGGAACATGATCCTGTCCTTCAAAGCCATTCACTATTCTCTCTACAGTCATTAACTTTGTTCTTTCCTGCCTTTCTTTGAGTTTGGCAGAGTTAAACAGCCATAATATGAGAAAGAAAAGTTTCCTAAAGGCAGTGTAGGTGCCTCTGTATCTACGTCATCTGAGGATTTGGACCACAATGCCAGTAATAGCTTGATGCAATCAGTTATTTGCTTTTCTCTGGCAAAGATGCATTGAATTTTGTCTCCCATAGATAGTGGGTTGGCTGCTGTCTTTTGTTCTTTAGTTTTCTTTGTTCTAGGCTCTTATGTTCAGCGGTCATCTTCCTTTATTTTCTGCTGAAAATTGGCAAAGTAAAAATGTGAAAGGACTGGCTACGTTTTGAGGAATGGGAGAAGAAAAGTCTGGCTGGGCAGGGTGAAGAGTCGTCTGCCAACCATTTCATTTCCTCCTAATGTTTCTGCATCTTCCAAACAGTTAAATTGCCCCCAAACATTGAAAAGCCACCATTGTGGCACTTAATATGCTCCAATATGTGTGCTGGAAGCTTCCAACAGAAATCAATAGAACAACATCCCTTTAAGCAGGGGGGAAAAATGCATCAACAAACCCAGATAATGGATAATTCATCTCTTACAAAATCGGGAGGAAGACAAAAATTACATTTTGTAAAACATTTATTTCTTCTGCTGCAGATTACAGCAACTGAAAAGAAAATAGGACAACAGTCTTTGCCTATTAAACAATGTCTATTAAGGTAGCTCCTTTTGAAGGCTATTGCAAACTTTCATCTCTATTCTATTAGCGTTATTACAGCTGGCGCAAACAGAGGCAATTTCAAAACACTCCAGATGGTGGTTCTCTCCATGCAACAGCTTGTCACATCAACTGGGCATTTTTTTTCAGAGGGTTGCAAATATTTTTGCAAGCCTCATGGTTAGGGGGAAAAGTTGTTGTCTACAACTGCCTTATAGAGAAAGAGGCCGGGAAGAGTGATCCAAAGAAAAGCTCGGTTTTGCTGCAGGTTTTGGGTCATTAAGTGAAATATAATTATTCACATTAAGATGTATTAATTGTAAGGACTCAAGGAAAAAAAAGAACCAAACAGTGAATGCCAGTTAACACGAATCTCACCTCATCAGATATTTGTTCGATCATATTTTAGGTCGCTTGCCTGGTTCCTTTCAGATCTGCTGGGGAAATTTATAGCATCCTGCGCTATTTGCTGCTGCCAATAAGGGAGAGAATCCAGAACATCAGGCTATCATGACATCAAGTACTAAAGTATATTCAGTACTAAAGTACTAAAGAATATTCAGTCAAGCTAGGTGTTGTAGAGCGGCAGGTACAAAGATCAGACGGAGCCAGGCTGAAGGCTAACAACTTTATTCACATAAATAAAGGGTCGCCGCGGCTGCCAAGGCTAACTGACAGTCAGCTGGCGGCGACAGCTGATGCCGTTTGACAGCTCCCTTTT